>VZTL01041652.1:14676-25726 GCA_013400535.1 Scopus umbretta | reverse complement strand
TTTTGTGTGATTTTACAATCTCTGTTATCTGAATAAGCATTTTCTAACTTCAGCTGGGACATTGGAAAGTGTACTGAGCAATGGTACCTGAGTTACTTAGAGTATCTTATTACATGATGACCCATATTGCACGTGTCACATGCTATGGAAGAAAGTTGCACAAAACTCCACTTTCCAATCACATTAAAAAAAAAAAAAATCATATATGAGAGGATACCCTGATTTACATACCACTCTCCACAGAATATAATGGACCAACAGCCTGCAAACTCCAGTCCTCCTTTGCTACCTGAGCCCTGCAATGTTTTCTTCCAAAATTTCTTTTAATCTAGTGAGCCCAAGGCTTCAAAAATCTACAAAAACTCAGGTCTCACATGCTGGGAAACAACCGTTTCAGTATTTGGTCCTGCAGTGCATTTTGTTACTCCTTACAGCTGCTACTCAAGAAAAAGAAGATGTTGTAATCCCAGTCCTAGGAGCACAGAAGGATAACCTGGGGATTGGAATAAATTGAACTTTTGGTCTGATAATTCTGGAAGAAGCGTTCCTGCCTGGAGAATTTACCAGTAGGAACACACACATGGAGAAACTTGGTTGAATAACTTCTAATGGAAACATAGAATAGTGCTGTTCCAGGAAAATGAAAGCCAGTTGAATGAAGGTCAAAGACAACAACCAGTGGCCACGAAAAGTTTGTCTAATGTACTCATATTGTAATGAGGTCACCCCAAACTTCATTTGAGAACACATCAATGTACAACACATTGTCTACAAATACACTAGGTATTGTGAGGCAAATGAAGACAGTCAGCACTCTGGGCCAACATTGAAATCTGGGGTCAAACACAATAAAGTGGAGAAAAGACCACATTCCAGGGATGGTACATTAATTTTTCACACCTCCCTTCCCTGTCTCCTTGACAGTGGCTTATCAGAGCAACCTAATATATCACAACTCATTCCGTACTAGCTCAGAGGAAGCCTAGCAAAAGAATTCTATGACTGCTTCTGGAGAAAATGAACAAAAAGTGGCCCTTAGGAGAAATCTGTGCTGAGCCATGGATGCACACACCCAGCACTCTAACTATTGACACCATCTTACAGACCTCATGGTGCTACAACCAAAAAAAGCCACGTAGAGTGCAAGATGCTGCCACTGGGAGTGACATTCCAGAACGATAGATCCCACCTCTCCCACACACTACAGAGAGCAATGCAATTGTCAAAATTAATCTCTCAGGTGTAAAATTTCCATTTCACCATGCAGAGATTCATCTCGGCCATGGGCAACACCATCAACCTCATACTGTGTAGGGCATACCAGCTGCCCACCTGGTTAGCATCCCATAGGCCAGCAAGCATCTGACTTCCCGCCATAATAGCAGTGGAATGTTCATATCCAGGCTTGTCTGGTGCTCTCTCAGAGGAGACTCTTATGGTTTGCACAGCAAGAACAGAAGCAATGACATAAGAAGCAATGGTCAAAATTATTTCAGAAGACATGGTAGCAGCACTAAGATAAGTTTCCAGAGTATTCTTTTTCTATAACAATTCCTGGTGTAATGACATAACAAGGTATACAAATGAACAACTGTAGAACAGTGTAAAGACCATCATGTGATTGCAATAGCCATCATCATTAACTTGTGTGGAAATGTATGCAATTTAGCAATGACCAATTCAGCCAACTGGCTTGCTTTAAAACATAAAGGAAAAATAAAGTGTAAACAAATTCTTCAGTAATCATAGTCTATTTCTCATCCTAATTTCCAGAGGCTGGTAACAACTTCAAAAGATGCTGTAAACAACTTTGTCTCCAAGCCAAAGTTCAGCAACCACTAGTCTAGCTTTTCAGTTGTAAATTTCCTTAATTTTGTGCATTTCTTGAAATACTCCCTATAGAACACATTTCACACAATTACCACTATATATTTCTCTTTCATACTTTATCTAAAAATAAATGAGTAAATAGAGATATCACCCAGGACACAATTAATTTCTCAAATATATTCCCAGATAGAATTTCAAATAGCTCAATAGGAGAATATTCCTATTATATCTACCACTGGAGACCTGGCAGGTACTTCAGAAATGGCCAGGGTGGGGTGGGGAGAATGAATGCATTTTTAAGTGGATTTTCACTCAAGCCAAAACATTTCCTTCTAATTCTAACATTGTATTGTGAAAGGAATATTTTTTGCTATTCACTACAGCACCAGAGGCTGAGATCATACTTATTGTCTCCAGGCCTTGCCTTGCCAAGGACCTGCTGTCCTTGTGTTAACCTCTCTACATCTCTGACTTTCCATGAGTCTAGACATACAGCTGGAACAGAAGCAAGGAGTCCTTGGGGAGTGAGAACATTATAGATCTGGAGAGGGTTAGAGGCACACAGCTGTTCCCTGTGGCTCACTGACATTCCTTGAAGAAGTAAAACACCTTTAAAAAGTTGAAACTTTGCCATCCACTGGAGCAGTACTGGATTTTTCAGTACAGTAATTTATAGCAGAAAATAACCTTTCAAATAATCTTTAAAAGACAGTGTGAGTCATGTGGTAGAGTCGCAAATAGTCACCAGCAAGCAACCACTTTGCTGGTTGAAGTCTAAATCACTGCTTCTCCACAGAAATGTATACTCAGGAATGTTACTGTTTAGTGGAATGGAAAAACATAAAGAAGATCTTAACTGCTAATTGCTGTCATCTCTGGAATCAGGTAGTGGGGGGTGGAGGGAAGAGAGAAAGAAAAATAAAGCTTGGTATCAAACATCTACTTCATTTACTTATGATTGCATGAACAGATGTCTACTCCAAGAACTGTTTACTCAACATAAGATGAAGTTTAGCTCATAACTTGTGCTAATTATCACTGTAGGGAAATGAAATAATCTGGTAATGTACACAATACTACAAACAGTGTTTTGATCAGGAGATTTGTCTCCATGTATGCCATTTAATAAAAATCATTATAATGGAAGGTAGTGACGCAGTGTTATCTGCAAACTTGCTGAGGGCACACACACTGCCGCATCATTCATATCACTAATGAAGATGTTGAACGGGTTTGGACTCAGTCTTGACCCCTGGATAACACTACTAGTTACTGTCCAACTAGACTTTGTTCCACTGATTATCACCCTCTGGGCCCAGCAATACAGTCAGTCTTCAATCCACCTCACTGTCTACTCATCCAGCCCATGCTTCATCAGCTGCTTTATGAGAATCTTATGGCAGATAGCACTGAAAGCCTCGCTGAAGTCTAGGTAGAAAATATCCACTGCTTTTCTACCAAGACAGTAGTTTTATTGTGGAAGGTTATCAAGGTGGTAAAGCATGACTTCCCACTGTTGGAATGATGACCTTCTTGTCTTTCATGTGCCTAGAAATAGTTTTCAAGATTAGTTGCTCCATCACCTTCCCAAGGATCAAGGTGAGGTTGACCAACCTGTAGTTCCCTGGGTCCTCCTTGCCCTTCTTGAAGATAAGAATGACATTTGCTTTCCTCTAGTCCTCAAGCATGTCTCCCACTCATCAGAGTCATTCAAAGATTATGGAGAGTGGCTTTGTAATGGCTTCAGCTAGCTCCTTCAACACTCATGGGTGCATCCCATCAGGGCCTGTGAACTTACATACATTCAGTTTGCTAAAGTATTCTCTGACTTCATCTTTCATGAAGGGTGAAAGTGTGCCAGTCTTTCCTCCGGTCTCCAGGGGAAAGTCCTATCCTTCTGTTTCTTATTTAGAAAATTTATATATGAAAAGAGAGAGCTGCCATGTGTTTTGAATTGAAAGGTTTGTATGGCTATGGTTTTATAAATTTCAGATTAAGTGACCCACCTATCACTCCACTGGTCACACACGATGCAAATGCAAATATTCAGGTACAAGTAATTAGGAGTGCTACAGTTATTCTGGTAAAACAGATTGAAATAATGCCTCATTTTAATAAATAAACAAGGACTGTGTGAATTAATCAGATTATTTCACAAGAATGTATACATGTTGTTCTGAACTTATATATACATTAGGCAAGGACATTCTTTTGGCAATGTACATATAATCCAGGAAAAGTTAAAAGCAACATGCGAGTTACTTTTAAGATATCATATGCTTAAGGGTCATTATTTCAGCAAATTGAGACAGAACTTATAGAAGGCTCAGACAATGCAGAACAAAGTGGAAATAATTGTTGATGAGTACTGTCTCAGTTTGCAAAACATATCTGGAACTGCTTCTGGCTACCTGAGGGAAGAGTAGCAGTGCAAAGCTTTACTGGCTTGCAACATCACTGCTGTGTCAATACGTCACTGAGCTGAGACAAAGTGTGCTACTGCCAGATATCCTCACTGCAAAATATTGTGCTTTGCAGAGAGCTTTTGGTGTAGATAGACTCATAGGGAGCCTAGTGACATACAAGGCCACTGTTTGGTGCACTAATATTCTCATAGCTCAAGGTTCCATTGCCACAATCCCTCTTTACCTATCCTGTAATTTAATACTAAAAAAATTTCCCTTATTCCATCAAACTTTTTTTTCTTGCTGCCATTTTCCTGTCAAAAACCCATGGATCCTGCACAGATTCTTCAAATGCTTATCTCAGACTTTACAGAGACGCTCCAGAGACCATAATAAAAGAGGTAAGGAAATAGGTTAGCTCTGAGGTTTTTTAATTATCTTATCATCTCCTGTGCTTTCAGTCTTTGCTTTACGTAAATTCTTGCGTAGTTCTCACTGTCTCCCTCTGGAAGCTTTCCTGTATTTAACCTGGCAATGTAGCTTGTACTACCCTTTAGAACCAGAGTTTGAGGAGGTCTTTGACTTCTTTTGTAGTCTAGGCATTATAATGAAATTTAGCTATTTTCCCCAGAAGATCCTAATGACCCTGATGGACTTTAAGGGTGGATGGAGAGGGAAGGGAGAGAAAGAAGTTCAGAACAGGGCCAGGTTTGCCTTATAGTCCAACTGGAATGAGCAAGCTTGTGAAAAGGTCAGAGAAGTTCTGGAAATTACTCAGCAGCGGTTCCTCCCCCATTTGAAGACTATACAATATATTAACAAATGAGAAGCTGTGTAATATGATAGACAATGAAATGAATATTTGAAAAAAATTAATTTCAGTTGCACAACATTATTTGTATACATCTAAATTAAATTTGTTTTTCATTAGGTGCTGAAATTTTTGACTGTGCTTTAGGAAGGTATGTGTGCAGATATGTGCGCAGTAGAAAAAGCATTTATTTTCTGGGTTACTCTAATTTCATTTATTTTTAATGTGGGTGATTTCCTTTTTTTTTTTTTCTGAGTACATTTTTCGTAGTATTTATAGGAATTAAAAAGCATGTCATAGTTTGAAATGGATTCTTCCGTCATCCAAAGAAAATATTAATGAAACTTTAAAAATGAGCAGTTAGGAGAATTTTCAAAGCTTGGAGGACACTGGGCACAGAAATGGAGGTGTATAGTAACATTCTAATTTTCCATCTAGTGAACAAGCATCAGATTTCATCAAACAAGACCCTAGATACCTGAGAAACTTCCCAAAAGACAGGAATTTTTGAACATCCTTTGACTTTCTTCAGCAAGAAATAACCAGCTGATTCTACACTTTAAAAAGTTGCCATTAAATATGACAATAGTTCAGATGATATTGAAAACAAAAAAAATTAAACAACTTTACTTTGTGAGTTTTCCTGAAGTGGTTGTGGAACTCTTGAAATGCTAAGAGCAACATTGAAACCGCAACACAGGATTTAGGTCAAACTCCTTAGAATACAGGAAGTTTGGTTTGCAGCCTTACTCTATGACTTTCATAAGCAGAGATTTGGAATATATGACATCCTGGAGTCCCTTTCAACATGAATTATTCTGCGTTTTCAATCTTTACCTTTGAGAAGTAGGTGCTGATTCAGAAAAAGCTGGTTGTTCCAGCTCCAGTGAGAGACCCCATATGCTAAGGAATAAACACATACCAATAATTTCACTGAATCAACAAACAATTTTAGAAAAAATTCAAACATTTGGATTTCTCTGCACAGATACAAAATTCAGGTAGAGTTAAATTAAAAGTTAGAGGAGATTGGTACTTGTAGTGACATAGTTCACAGCTACATCTTTGTTAAACTTTTGTAAAAGTATCAGAAAATAGTAGAACTTCCACAGAACCTGAGGATGAGCCAAGTACAGGAATCTCAGAATACTTTCTTCCCAGAAGTATTCAAGAGCCACAAAAGTTATAACAGTGAAAAAGAGAAAACTGTTCATTTTTCGTTACCTCTCCAAGGAAAGTTGAAGAAAATCAAGCCTGATTGCAGAGGAAGAAGTCAGTCTTGGCTATGTTACAAATGTTAATGTTGGTGAGCTGGATAAAAGCCATTCTTATGTTATGATATGTTCTTTTCTGATAGAATATTTGTGTCCTGCCTGGGCACCTTCTGTGCACATTATTTTCTTGCCATGTAGGGGTAATACCAGTTTCTCAGTTGATGTTCTCTTTATTTACCAGATGTTTCTTCTGTGCCTCTTAAATTGTCATAGCTCTAGCATATAATGAATGTAAAATATGACTTTCATTTTGGCAGGAAGTGCACTGAAATTAAAACTGTCGATAAAGGAAACTAGAAACAACAAAGGAGCATATGTTACACATTATGGTAAAACAGGAAATCACAGCGTGTATTTTTCGGGTTGCTCTTTCCTGAGATACAGTATAGAAGAGGTCACTTAGTACTGATGAGATGCAAGATCAACTCTGCACTGAGCTGTTCCTGATCATCCATAAGCCACTTAAGATTCTGAGAAGGAAAAAACAAAAAGTGCAATATAAAAAAACCCTCTGATTGTACACCAGCACTGGAGCCCAAGCTTATATTCAGTTAGTGTTTTTCTTTAATTCAGTGTTGCACAACATCAAGAAGATGTTAAATTTCCATCAAACGTATCTCGATCAGGTTGTTCACTGTGGTATTTTACTAGCTCTGGCCTTTACTGGAGAGCTTCATGTAGCTGATGGCGGTATTTGATCTAAAATAGTATTGATGTACTGTAACTGATCTTCAAAAACCATCTTTGACTAGAGCAAGCACGCTCTTCAAAGACAGTAATGCTTTCGATTTTTCTTCTCATACATTATTGATGAATAATCTGAGTTTATTAATTGTCTTATTACTTGAAATAATCAGAGACTTTATATGGAATTGTGGGCCACTAAGTTCTTCATATCACTGATATTTATAATTAGTGAAATGTCTTAATTTTTCCTCTGAATTGTGATCGGTCCTTGAGCATTTAGACAGCATTTAGACACATCTGCTCTGAAAGAATGAATGAAACATTGGAGGTTGGAAGTTAGAAGTTCTAGTGAAGCCTGCTGTGCAAATATTTTAGAAATGTTGTGTGCATTTTTAGAATTTTTTTCAAATTCTGAAAAAAAATCAAGTGTCATTTGTCACCAAAAAGTTATGAAAGAGATGCTTATATCTCTGAAGACCACACATAGATTAAAATTGTGGCTTCAGAAAAATCTGTAGAAAAATCATCATGACTTCAGCAGAAGCCAGGACTCTGACATTTTTAAAATTTAAATGATTGTAAAGATCTACTGTATTTTACCATGTCAGTTAAAGAACATAATATGGTCAATACCGAGAAGAAAAGTTGAAAAATGATATCTGGATATCTTTTAGCTACTTCATGCTGTGCCATTATTGTTCAATTGACATAATTGCTCAATAAAACATGAGATTAGACTACATCATACAGATGGGAAGGAATATTTGAAAAGAACGTTCCATATTGCTGAAAAGCTAAAAATTTTGCACCATCAAAATAACAAAAAAATACAGGGAGAGGGGAATCTGTAAGGTAGTACGTAGTATTTTTTAAGAGGCATGGATTATTCATGGCTTGCAGAAAGCAAATTAGGAGATTTCTATATTGAGTAACAAAGATTTCATCATTTAAAAATTGTAAAATTTGAACTTTTCAGTCACATGATCCAATGCAAGGTATGTTAGGAATGTTTTTAAACAATTATGACCACTTTTCTTGGAGAAAAAAAAGACCACTTTTCCACTTTGCTTGGAAAGTAAATAATTGTATTGAGTGCAGGTGTCGAGGTTTTGGTAGCAGTGAGGGGCTGCAGGGGTGGCCTCCGTGAGAGGAGGACATGAGAGGTGAGTGAAAAATTGTGAGAAACAGCCCTGTGAGCCCTGAGAGGAGAGCAGGAGGACTAAAGGAGGTGGTTCATGTCCCTCAGCAGAGATTCCCCTGTGGCCCCTGGAAAGGACCCATGGTGGAGCAGGTGTTGCCCTGCAGCCTGTGGAGAGGCCCCATGGTGGAGCAGGTGTCCACACTGGAGCCCCTGCAGAACCCCACTACACAGGTGGATATTCCCAGAAGGAACATGGCCTGTGGACAGCCCATGGTGGAACAGGTTTATCCTGAAAGATTGCAGCTGCTGAGAAGTATTGTGACTCTCACATCAAAAGTCTTAAGTAGCACATTCTGGTTTTATCAGAGCTTAAGAAAAAGAGAACAATATAACTCAATCATCCTTTTGGTATGACTTAATAGCTTGTCTTATTCAATGGTTTAAGGACCATCTAAGCAGAAAGCGGATAATTATTCCTTGCTTACTTTTTCTATATTGTTCATGATTTTATGATATCCCTCAGATTTCTTCTGTTTAGACAGAAGCATTGTAATTGGTTTCTTCTTTTCTGTGGAAAGCACTGTATACTTCTGACCCCCCTTGTTATCTTCTCTGTAGGCCTGGACAATGAGGAAGTTGGGCATTCAAGAACTGCAAGCAGTAGACAAGATGTGGTAGCAATGAATTTATATAGTGGGATACCACTATTTTCTGTTTTGTTCTCTGTAATGATTTTGAACAACCTGTGAGCAGTGAGGTGATGTCCACAATGATTAAGATCTCTTTCCTAAGCAATGGTAGCTACTTTTGAACCATAATGGTCTGTGTACAGTGTTGTCTGTGCTCCCATGGTTTAAATTTCTTGTACAGATATATAATTTAATTTGCAATTTTTATTCAGCGTCACAAGATCCTGATGCAGTTCTCCAGAGTTACTTTTACTTTGGACTGTGACGAGAGTGATTTTTTTCACTGCACACTCCATAACCTTGTTACCCACCCTCTTTATCAAGCACTCGTGAGTATCTTAAGTGCACCATTTATTTCCTCCTGCTCCTTCACTATTATTGTCCCTCTACGAGGCAACCTGCCTTGCTTAGCCAATGCAACATAGCTTCTAAGAGAAGAGTAAATATTTACTGTGCTACTGAAGGCCAATGGGATTATTCCTTGAAAACTGTGAATTACTTGCTTGGAGGCACTCTGATAAGACAGTGAAATATCTACCTTATCAAGGCTACAGACTTTGGCCTGCACTTCTTTAAGACTGTAAGAAATTCTTCTGCATACATCAGGATTCCAAATATGCAAGGTATAACACTTGTATGATTTTATTTTTTTTTTAGAACCTGTTCTTTAATCATTCTGCAAAAAGTATAGATAACATTACACTTTTTTGGTACACTGGTGATACAGATAGTTATTAAGAGAAATACAACAGTATTTTTATTCATATCTTAGAGGTATCCCTAAAACAATTACCATCAGAATATGAAAACAAAATAATAGATTTAAAATATAGAACTTAAGCTCTTATGGAAATGAATGAAAAGCTCTACTGATATTAACTGGGTACCTAAATCTGCCATACTAACTACAGTCACAATATATGAAACATCTAAATTAAAAACATTCAATCAGTCATCTATTGGACTATGATCTATGCAGGGAAAGGATGCAAGTTAACAGCTCCTCTTCTTACAAGTTTGTCAGTTTAAGCTCCACACTCTGAAAATCACTGAATACCAGCCAGTCTCTAGGAATCCCCCTTCAAAGGAAACCTTAGGGCTTTCTTTAAATCCAAAGAAAACCCCAGGAGGTTGCTACGTTTCTTTTCCAGGTAGAACCAAAGAATTGCAGGAAGAAGCTGTTTATACTGCAGAATCTCTTTACACAGCAGAAAAAGCTCCAGTTTTATTTGAAAGAATAAATATTAATAGTAGCATATTCTGAGCTACTTTATAAGCTTATTAGTTTATCATGCTGTTACAAATAATGTTGTGCTGTATCCTGAGGGTCAACTGAGTAGCATTCAGTGGAGGACTCAAAAAATCTTTCCCTCTTTCTTTCCCTCTTCTCCTTAATTCCAGGGATGAACTTGACCACAAAATGCAGTGTTCATCCTACGATTAGGCAGAATTACTCTGAAGAAAATATGGCTTTCCACAGATTCAGGAACCTTGCACATCCAGGACAATTCTGGATCAAAACATTTTCCCAATTATGTTGCATATAAATAACATCAATGTTTTAGCAAAGAAAAGATTTCCATTCCCATTGCCAAATCCCAAAGCTAGATACTCTTTTTATCTTCCCTGGTATGCCCTTTGTCTGAATTTCCATAGCAAAATTACTGTATTAATAATTTATGTAGTACAATGCAATAACTAAAAAAAGTAAATAGATGGAGGAAACACCTAACAAGAATGACAAATTCAAAAGATAATATGAAATATAGCAAACTGAAGTTCAGATATTTCAAATTTGAATGCCTGACAGCATAATTTGGACTCCATGTGAATGGCACATGCTTTGGTAACCCAGGCTATAAGGGGCTCATACAGTTATGGTGATTTGGCTCATGGTGAGAATCCATGGCTTTGAGTTGTTAATCAGAAAAAGTACACTTCAGTAATCTTAAAGAACAGGTACTTATAAGTGAATTTCTAAAGACAAGCTACCAAATTAACTGAAGAATACTACATGGAGCTGTCTAGGTGCCTAAAAAAATATCTGGTCATTTAGTATGTCTTTAAATCCAGTTATTTAAGGAGCAAAAGAAGCACAAAGAAACACAGTGATATTTTACAGCAGATAATTAATCTCAGGGGCCTTTCTGTGTGTCAGAGAAACAATGCCAAATATAAGAGCTCAGCATTCTAATTGTAAGTTTGGTGTTTTT
>VZTL01041652.1:0-14642 GCA_013400535.1 Scopus umbretta | reverse complement strand
TTTTTTTTTCTCATTGCTGTTTTAGGAAATAGCTGTCACAGTAAATGTTATTTTCCAAAATATCTTTCTAGGTTTAAAGATATTTTTTCTATCACAATATATTCATTCATATCTAACAGATGACTAGGACTAACAGGCATAACTGAACATGTATATGATTTAGTGAAATCTGTTCAGGAATATTTTTAGAGCTTTATTGAACCACAGTCTGAACACTCTAAACTGTTGAATTAGTTGGGAAAAAAAATTCTCATGTTAGTAGCATGTAAAAAACCCAGTGTATATCCTGTCCTTGGGACAGAATGGTAGTATGAAAGACAAAAGCAAGCTTCAGAATTGTTCATCTAAATGCATCCATTTTCAAGTGCTTATGTAGATAATAAATGACATCACACATTACATATTGTCTTTGAATCTCCAGGAATGGGGAAATACCACTTGTAAATCACCTGAATTAATCACGGCCTAAAAGTCAATGGGGGAAGCTAAAATTCCTTCTGGTTATTTGCATTCTGAATAGGCAGCTACACATATAATCTTAGCTGCAGCAGCAAAGTCATGTGGCATGAGAATAAAATTAGTCAATCTGCCCTCTTTGCCAAGAAGAAAATATGTGCAAGCGACTTTCAGTTCTAATTGTCAGCCTTAGTAAGTAAGGATTTTCAGATATGTTCACCTACAGAGAGAATAAGGGGGGAAATTTTAAACTTAAAAATTGGAGTAGATTTTTTTTTAAATCATGAAAAATGAGCACTTTTGAAATTTTTATTTTAACCAGAACTGAAAGTATCACATGAAGATCTTCTGTTACTTCTATCTCATCTAAAGTTAGAAGACATTGAAATTTTCAGAGAAAAGTTTAATTGTGAGCTATTGACAGACTAAATGCTTCAAAAATAACCTAAGTATTTTGTGATTTTCTCCTCACTCTGCAATAATGCCTGGCTACACATTTAATCTTCTTGTTTTCTCAAGCCTAACATGCTCCAGAAAGAAATTGTCTTTTCCTTCCTGTAGATGAGACATCTGATTCCTGGATTTATCACAGAATCATAGAATCATTAAGGTTGGAAAAGACCTCAGAGATCATCTAGTCCAACCGTCAACCCAACAACACCATGTCCACTAAACCATGTCTCGAAGTGCCACATCCACATGTTTTTTGAACACCTCCAGGGATGGGGACTCCATCACCTCCCTGGGAAGCCTGTTCCAATGCCTCACCACTCCTTCAGTAAGGACATNCCAGTTTTTAACCCAGTGATGAGTGCACCTGTCCACACTCATGGTGGCCATCTTCTCCAGGAGAATGCTGTGGGAGACAGTGTCAAAGGCTTTACTAAAGTCCAGGGAGCTAACATCCACAGCCTTTCCCTCATCCACTAGGTGGGTCCCCCAGTCACAGAAGGAGATCAGGTTATCAGAATCATCTCAGAAACACCAGTACTTTTTATTCATCGCTTTTGAGAAAAGAATTAGTCACATCCAAAAGCTGGCTGGAATCATCAGTAATGCTATTGCAGTGAAAAAAAACTGGCCATGATATTCAATGAAACTTGTACATGGGGTCCTGAAGACAATAATTGAAAAATGCTGGTGATAAAATATAGCCTTTAATTCATTAACCTGCTTCATTAGGCACTCTTCCAAACAGCAAATTTGGGGAATGGTGCCTATGACAGCTTTTAAATGGGATGATCCCTCTAGTTTTGGTAACTGGGACTACTTGCATAAATTTAAACTTTCATCCTTAAGAAGTCTGGATTGTTTGAGCCAAGGTCATTGTTAAATGCTTAATAAATTACTTCAGTCAGTGTAAGGAATTCGCAGTGTCTGTGATTTCCAGTAGAATAGTTCACAGCCCTGAATTCAAATGGAATAGACACTTCGGGACAACCTTTGTCAACAAAATGCTCTCCTGCTTGTATTGGTGAGCAGACTACTAAATTTCTAAAATTTCATCAGGTCTTTTTGTCTTTACAGGTTAAATATTTCCTACTAACACTTTTTTTTCACTGGAATGACAATAGGCATGCTTTTTCCAGGACATTCCATTGTCCTTCCAGACAAGCATGCCAAACACAACTGATATCCTTTGACAAATGTGCTTATCCCAACATATAATGATGTAAATTTATTTAACATCTAATTTAGCAACTTAAATAATTAGGGCAATAAAAGTTTATATTTAAGGAAACAAATATTTGACTTTTTCTTTTTCCTTATACTCATGAAACCACAAATTAAAAATAACAATGATAGGGTTTAATAGAAGGGATGTGTTGACACAGATGCTAAAAACTCAAAGAAACAAGAAACACTGAACATGTCAGTTTACTGTACCAATGTTTGCACTGGACTGCACATTTATAACATGCCCAGAGAAATATTCAATTTTAGCTGCTTATGTCTCTAAGGTTTGTGATCAGTTAGTCATAAATCCTGGAAAAATTACAGCACCCAAAACTGAAATATCAAAACAAATGTAATAATTTTTAAAATTCAAGAATTGCATTCTTTGATGTTTTTCTTCTGGCTCCAAAATAAACAAATGTAGCTTTTCATAAACTGTTCTCATTCATTTCCACATCACTGAAGCCTGAGTAACTGCTCCCATAATGAGTACTGAATGAACTTATAACAGAAATTACTTGTTCTAAATGTAGAAAATAACTGCTAAACTTCCACTCTTTAATGCTCACAGCAATCACTTATAACTCCTGTTTACCACTTTAAGTCCTGAATTGGTGCACATTTAAGCAAAGGTTAATAGTTTTCTCACAGGGGCTAACCCCGATGGGTTTATTTTCTGCTGATTTTACTGAGTCAGAAAATCTTGTTGATTAAATCCTGAAGTACCACAATATAAGGTTGAGTCTTATTCAAGGTAACTTCTTTGACTTTTAAATTATTTGTAATTGTGTTAATGGCTTAATTTTGAACACATTGGTGTCATGTGGGTGAGCTCAAGAAACTGAAAGTTGCCAGTAAAAGCTTGAAAGTTTGGCAGAGACGGTAGTTTCTTAGCAGAACTATCTTTGCAGTTCGCAGTTTAAACTGAGCACAAACTTCTGAGCTGACAGACGTTTACGCATTGCACTGGTAACACTGCTGCAATGTATGTTAGCCATTTACAGACTTTTTGGGAAGTATTTGCTTGTGAGCATAGAGCATAACTCAATAACCAGTCCTACTCTCAACAACAGAAATATCTGGAGAAGGATTGCATAGGATGCTCAGAAGCCTCAGCTAAGGTACTAAAGGGGTGAAGAAAATGACAAAAATGAAGAGAGTTATACCTCTATGACAATCTAGCAAAGCAAGTGCCAAACCATAGATTTTACATACAGGAGCTGGAAGCTCATCCCATTGTAAAGGGACCATTCCTACTTATGTGTGTGATGGTGTGGTAAGACAGAGGGAGGAGAGGAGGGAGGGAGAAAGCTGTCTAATAAACCTTACAAGTTAGGTTCCTAACTCCCAACTTTTGCATAAGTCTAAGAATACCATGGTGAAAATAGTTACAAACTTGGGACTGAAGGGAAATCCCAAACCTAAGTCTCTGGCAGTTGCAGTCACGAGCGTAGTTGGTTTTATTGTCTGTGTGAAAACTAAACGGAAGGGAAGGGAGAGTGAGAAGTGTGGGCACAGTATGCTTGAGCAGCGGGTTTAGCGTGTACTACTCAGATGCCTATCCTGGAATGACACACAGTTGCAGAGCTAGTTCAGTTCAGCTTTTTTGTCTTGATCTTTTTTTTTTTCCTTCTCCAAAGCAGAATGCATCTTTCTTTCCAAGATAATCCATTTGTTTCACACACATTCATAGCCTTTCTCAAAGGTTCATAATCAAGAAACAAATCATAAATTAAGTGAAGCAAAATATCAGCTTAGTGGCATACAAAATTGGAAAACAGGTAACTTATGTTCTGCTTTATCCTTGAAGGAACAGAAGTCATGGTGATTTACATACTTAATTTTTGACCAATTAACATTAAAGAGCTTTCTGTTCTACTGATTCTCACCTGCTGCAGCCACATTATCTGTGCAAAGTGATGAAATGATGTTAATGGTGAAGAATGTGGCTGAAGTGGCAAAAACAGAGAAGGTAGATCATATTAATGGCTCAGTAAAATTGCATGCATCCTGAAATTGCCTTGTAGTTCCTGTTCTCTCTCCCTGGCCATTGTCTTGCAATCCTGACTTTGTTAAAAATTTTTTAAGTATATGTATCTCTTGTTAACTGATTCTCTGCCTTTATTTCTTGAAAATCTCATAGCTTTTCCTGGATTTTCTTATGAAGGGCAGAGATTTAGCTACTGTAATCTAAATTTCATTTATTGCAAATTATAGAGTCCAAATAAGAAACAAAGTGAAAGAAAATTAGACTGTGAAGGTTAGCTGATTGTTTTGTGTTGCAGGCATCCTGATGTTGAAGTTCTGTTCAGTCTGACTGCTTTTGCTGCTGCTTTCTGAATGGCTATGTTCTAAAAAATTGAAATCTCATCAGATTTCCCCTATTAATCATTTCTTTTAATTGCTTGATGTGAACTGAGAATTTGAAGAGGTTCAACTACATGCCCTAAATAGTTTGGGGCCCAAAGATCATTATCAGAGCATGCCACTTAAAAATCTAGATTATGATTTTAAAAATACATATGTATTTGATATTCAAGACAATATCTGTGTCTCCAATCCTATGTGGATATGATATTTCTTCAGAAATTGCTGTGATAATAAATTTCTGATTAGACTGGGAGAACACTTTCTTTTCAATCCAAAGGGCCACAGGTAACACTGATTTACGAGAAATAAACTTTCTTTCAAGGGGGTACCAACAAAAATGCACAATAATGACTTGAATTTTGCTGATCATATTACTATTTTTAAAATTACAAAAGTTAAATATATGTACTCTGCAGGACTCTGATATTTAAACTTACTCACAGAGAGGATATGTATGTGTATACACACACATGTTATACTTATATCATATAAGACATATCCATAACATAAATGTAAGTTATACACTATATCTGTGTACACATACATCACATGCACATATCATATTGAACAAATATTATATATAATATTTATTATATATATAAAGTAAACGCTTTGTCAAAATTATTTTCTTCTGAATTAAAAAAAAAAGCATCAGGATTTCAATTTTTTTTTTTATAAATTCAGACTTACTGCATGGAATATTTCAAAGAAAATGATGGAAAAAAATATTAAAGAAAAAAACCACAACTCATTACTTGTGATGACTCTGTATCATCCATCAGTGAGACTGAATGTTGGACTCTCCATTTCAGGAGAATGCTAAACTAGGCAGGTCAAGACCCTTGAATGCCCTTGGGAACCTGATCTAAGCTGCCCTGCTCTGAGCTGTGAGAGGGACCAGATGACTTCCAGATGTCCCTGGTAACCCAGAATCACCCAGGACTCTATTCTGTGGCTCTCAGGAGAGGCAGCAGGACTCTTTGCTGAGCTGGAGATTGAGCAAAGCCTAGTAAATGCAGAAAATCTTCAGAACTAAAAACATAAACTACTCAGGATGATGAGAGTCAAGTCTCCATAAGGAACTATCTTTGTCAGTGCTACACTGGCAAATTACAAGCAGCTGGTCTTCTGCATATATACGTACTCAAAAGAAATTACTCTGCTACGTAGTGATAACACAACATCAACTCTTTTGCTTTAAGAATCGCAGCTGACATGCCAGACTCTCACATCACCATTTTTTCTCAACAGGAAACCGTCACAAGTTCACACTACACATTAACAATAAAAAGGGAATATTACTGGGACAAAAAAGTGCGCGGGAAGGAGGGCAATCCAAACCTCTTCATACATAAGCTGTGAGCTTTAGCTTTGCAATGGAAGCAGCTGAGGTAAGGGTGGATGAGGGGATGTGTGCACTCTTCTATTTGTCCAGATATTGATCAGGAAGAACAAGCCTTTTTTATGTCTCCTCCCAAACACACCCAAACAAAAGTCACCAGCATCAGCCACATCCAGACTAAAAATCCCACCTTGTTTAACATCCTGTGAGCTGGAAAGAAAGGGAAGGAAAGGCAGGAGCTTTCACAGTAGAGTGGAGTTCATCTACTGGGACTGAGACTATTGCCAGGAGCATACACAGGAAGAGCACTGAGGTGACGGACAGGATTTTTCTAGTATAGCTGTTCTTGAATCCTAAGAAGGAATTTGGGACTGACATATTCTGTGGTAGGTGTTTGCCCCATCACTCTTTTCCAGAACCTTCTGCATTTGCAATATCTGTGGTGGTAATATATCCAAGATAAGTAAAAACCTTATCCTGCCTTGCTATTGGTAAAGTTTACTATGCTGGGGCCTGCCACCTTGAGAAGACTGTATTGGCGCTCTTCTCCCCAGTGCTACAGTGCTACAGTCACCATGGCCAAGATCAGAAATGTGGCCAGGGTCTGGAAAATTGATTCCTGTACCTTTGTTTTTGATAAATTTTGTTGTGATGATTTGAATAATTTTATAAGGAAAGGTCCTTGTGTTGTCCCTTATCCTTTTTTTTTTTTTTTTCCTCTAGCAAGTAGAATCTAAAATTGATGAATATTTAATCAAACTCAGCATACCGTTGTGCACCTCATCAATCCCAGTATTAATACTTTGGGTTGAGAAGGCAGGCAGGGCTGAATCCCAACACCAGAAGTTATACTGATTATAAGTTAAAGGTGGTATCAAAGGTAGCTTTGACTTTTCCTGTTAGGAAAGGAATTCATGGTTTATTCCAGGCTCCTGGCCTCAGCAGAGCATATACCCTGAGATAAAGGCCAAAATTCAAGAAACAACATGACATGGCGAGGAGTGCTTTTACAAGTGTAAACTGTAGGTGTGAAAAAACAGGCATGTTTTCTGCCAGAAGACTGGGTGGAAGAGAGAAAGAGGGCAAGCAATAGTCTAACATGCTTCCCAAGCAATGAGAAAATTAGGAAGTAAAGCAGATTTATTTGTTTTATTTTTTGGGCCAGACAGCTTAGCTACAACAACGGTTGAGATACCTCTGCCGAGGTGGGCATGTGGCATGCTGTGAGCCACGGGTGGACAGGAAGGCAAAATGAGGCTGGGCACAGCAGTGCTGGAGAGCCCAGTCCTACAGGGAAAGCTGCAGCAGCTTCCAAGCATGGTATGTACAAGGTCTTGAAAGGTGCAATGCTTTTTCAGTACACTGACACATGGCAAGTCCTGCAGGCTTCTCCATCTTGTTGCCAGCTGGCCTAGTGCAGTCATGACTCTGCAAGATTTTGGTGCTAAAGTAAGGGGACATGCCAGCTATCAGACTGTAAGAGCTGTCTCCAGCGATACTGGGCTGCACTCGGCTCCATCCTTTGTGGGAATGGGAAGGGGATGTCACCAAACCCCAGTAGGACCAAGTAGAGTTACAGACAATAAAGCACATATTTATTTCCTCTGCATACTCACCCTTATGTGGGATGGACACTCCCTATAGAGCAACAAAGTTTTCCACTCAGTAGAAAAATGACTTGGATTCATCACAGATCCCAGAAACACAACTCAGATGGTGATAACACTTCTCAGCTGCAGAAGGAGCAGAAGCAACAGCACCTTATCTTCCCCAAAAGAGCTAGACAGAGGTTGCAGTTCGAAAATGACATGACAAAAAGTATTTCTCTTATTCTCTAAGATCATGGTAACATATTTCATGGACTTAGTATCATCTCACTCTTTAAATTCTCCCTAGATAGGTTCTAACAAAAAATGCAGGGGGAGGAAATGAATGGATTACTCTTTCACTTCAAGAATGGTGAACTTCAATCCTTTGGTTTCATTACGAATGGATGTCAGTTTCATGCTCTCATCCCTGTCCCTTTTGCAACTTTTCAGTTTTTAATGACAAATTTATATTTGTTTTTAAATTAAGACAGTTGGATACTGCAGTGCTGAACTGAAATGTAAATTAGAGCTGCAGAGGTGCATCTGTCACCATACCTTTATCAGTTGGAATAACACATACACAGCAGCTGAATTCCACTTGAAAACTTTAATCTTTGCATGGTGTATAACAGCGTGGCTGAGAGGTCAGTCATGATTTTTTAAGTACAGATCATTGCTCATCTTGATCATGACAAGGCCTCATCACTACATAGAAAGGAATATCCAGGTATCAAATGAGGTAGCAGATTTCCTTTTTCAAGCAAACAATGAAAAAAATAACTGCAAAAATCAGAGTAATCTGTTTCTAGCCTTACAGTTGAAGCAGTTTCATAGAGATAGGAAGGGCTTTGCTTCTTTTTGGAATATCCAGAGAAAACAATTTCAAAGAACATGCCTAGGAAAAAAGTCTCAGAGAAAATAGTATTTAGACATAATTACTTTTTTAATTCCTATACATTTTTTGAAGGCTTATTAGCATGTTCCAAGTTAGAGATTCTGGCTTGAATAAAATATTTTTTTATACTGAAATGTTGATGGCATTTGTCTCTAATTGACCAGCTGGCTCTTCTAAATGTTTTCAGTAAATAGCATGATGTACTGCTATTTTCATGTAGCATGATTACTATGAAGCAAGTACTGGAAAGTTGTACAAAATATTTGCATTCAGTAACAGCTAAAATAGGATTATCTTTGCTATTATAATAAGACTCTTAAAGTTCCAGTGTATTATTGTAGCAGGGACTTATTTTTAATTTATTATGATGCAATTTATTCTTAGACTGAAGTACAGTGCAATTTCTTGGAGATAAGTTGAAGAATTATAAAGTCAGGCAAAAGAAGATATGTCTTTGTTAAGGTGAGAACAGATGATACAGATAATTGTCAGGATTAGCAATTCTGGGGAAATTGTGTCAGAACAAAACATACTAATATTGAATGAATTTAAAATATTTGAGATCTTAAAGATGTATTAAGATCAGCGCTGCTTCATACATTAAAAGTATGCTATTATACCTCAAACTAATTTCATAGAAATATTCCAAGACATAAGATACCGTCAGAGAAAAGTCAAGTTATCAGATAAATGAGCTCCTATCTAGGAAGCAGCAAATAGAGATTAAACTTCTGAATGAAACATAATTAGCAGGTGCTTATAAAAAAGCTGTGAATAAACTTGTGGTTCTGATCCTGTTAAAGTGAATACAATTTTGCCATTGACCTCTGTATGTCTCATTTTTTCCCTAAGAGTGAGTCATGGAAATTATTTAGGAACTTCATTTAAAGATCTATAGAGGAAAAACATTTATAATTTGCTAGTAGACCATTTAAAATGTATTTATTGATTAAGGAAGTAATTTATTGCATCTCATTTCCATTTCAAATTTAGGCTGCCTTTTTAAAAGTTTCATTTTTGTTAACTTAAATTTTCTTTCAAAGATCTCCTCTTTCATGCTGCTTGTCATCAAGGTATATGCCACTTATTCAGTTTTCAAGAATCCCGTAGGCACAGAATTGTTTTTAAGGCCCAGATCTTATTTCTACATTACATTATATCCATTCAGCATACTGAGAGGAGGGAAATTATATTTTCATGTAGCTTAAAGGAAAACTGCTCTCATTTCATGAAGTCCAGCCTTCTAAAAGTTCATACATTAAGAATAATTTGTCATCTGAGAAGCAGGATGACATTGAAAAAAAAAATGGTTTAATATCGGTTGTCATTGCTGAATGGTTATTTTGTAGTCAAGTAATGTGTGCAATGTATCTCAGTGCAAGAAACTACACAAAATTTTCCAGTATTGTTTGCATACGGCTTTAACAGAAGAAAAAAGGAGTAGCCCCCCTGAGGGTTTTCAGAAGTTTATTGCATAATAATTGGCTGCAAAGCTCCTAAGCATTCTTCTGAAGCAGTGCTGTAGACAACATGCTGGACTGAGTAGCTGCTTGATACCAGACTCACCCCGTCATAGATCTGTACATGAACAGTGTTCTCTCTAAACTTCCTTAGCAAAAGGACAGGATCAAACCTGTAACATTATGTGCACACCATTTTTTATGCTTATTAAAGAAGTGAGTTAACACTATAGAAAATCTGTGGCAAATATTTTTTGAGTGGGGATGATGCAATGAAGTTTTTGATAAAGTTAAGATTCTAGTGATTTAACTGTAATTTAATTTAGAGGTAGATAAATTTCCGCTATCCTCAGAGTAAGCATAAATTGTGAAGTATCCCAAAGTTTGATTTTATATGGTCTTTAGAGGTGGCTTTATACTGTATTTGTAATTGTTCTTTCTCTTAAATTCTGATGCATGAGCCTTACAAGCATCTTAATTAATCTGATTTAAAGGAAGATGCAAAAATAATACAGAAAAACTAAAAAGAAGACACTCCACTTGACAACTGAAAAAACCCTATGAGATAAATATATATATATATATGTGGAGTTTATTTTGGAGCATTACTGTTACTGTGAATATTGAAGATAGATTAATTGGAAAAAATAAAGTGATTTCATAGGGCCATATACAGATTTATGGTCCTCCTTAATCTGTCTGGTGAACAAGCACAGCTTTTAAAATATGCATTTAGATACACATCAGTTCTGTGATTTAAAAAATTTGACCTTAATTAATTAATTTATTTTTGTCCAGGAGCATAAATTCAGGGGACATAGGAAGGAATTCTAGAAAGAAGGATTAGCAAGATAATGTCTTTGAGTGGAAAAGGAAGGTTATTAGCAGGATGAAGAGGCTGTGAAAGGAACTGGCTTAATATAATGGGAATCTGTGAAAGAGAAGTGGCATGCTACAGATAAAAGTGTGATGTGTGGTAGGGTGATGTGGCTGAAAGAAGCGCAAGCATCAGCACTGAAAGACAAGATGCGGATAGAATAAATACCAGTTTAGAAATCAGGTAGGAAACAGGATTTGTAAGAACTTTTGCCTGGAACACAAAGGCACAACAGAGGAGTGATTCTGGCATGTTGTAATTTATCCCTGAACTCTATGAATCTGCTCTGCCCTTTGAAGACTGATTTCATTCTTATATTTCTGCAAAAAAACATTCAAAACTATTTGGCAAAACATTCCAAACATTTCTGTTTGTAAATATCTGACAAAACAAATTTTCATTTAATTCAGTGATAATGCTTTTTGACCTCTTCTTCACAAATATATCATGAACCTCCTTCCACATTTTTATGAAAGGCTGCACTACGTTAGAATGTGTTACTGCTTTGAACCCTGCTCTGCTTTATCAGCCATGGTCAGCATTTTCAGAAATTAGTATCTCCAGAAAGTATCCTAAGCTGACATTTAGCCTGAAAGATTTCAAAAAAATACTGAATCCCTGGCAACTGGCTTCAATGAGAAGCCCCCTGCAAAGCAAAAAAAAAAGATAGTGGCACAATTTTGAAAGATATAAGATTCATTTAGATTTCAGGAACTTAAGTACTATTTTTAGAATTGCTGTTTGAAAATAACAGCATTTTATATGCATATATAGACACACATATCTGCATATACCCATGCTGTCGCATTGTCAGTTAGTGTGTTTGATAATTGTTACAAAGCTGTAAGTTCTATTTGTATACTTAAATCTGAGCTGTGATATATGAGAAACAGACATTATCTGATGATCTTATTTTTCTTGTTAATGGGAATAATACTTAAACTAAAATTGAACATTATATTTTCACCCATGTTTTGGGCACCTCTGTTCATCACAAATGCTGCTATCACATCTGTGTAACTGCTGCACATAAATTTAATGAACTAGTTTCAAGGCATGGTGCTTTATAGACATTAATTGGAGATGTTTAAGTAGGTCAGACAGAAATCACTCTGTTTTGACAAATAAACTACCTGACAGAAACCTGCAGACTGAGGAGTAACCCTAAGGGCCCAGGCTGCACGAGTCAGCCAATACTGTCAAGTGACACAGCACTACTGGTGGATCAGAAATGCATAATGGGTCAGAGATAACAATTAATGTTTTAGAGATGCAATTTTGAATTAAGATATAATTTAATGGAATTTAAGTGGTTCTGGAAAGATATAATGGTAGCTGGTAGAGTTGAAAACAGCTGGTTCCTGTTGTGTGGTATATGTTCACTGCGACTTCTGTCCACTCAGAATTAAGTGACTGGTACCAGACAAAATGAAATTTCTTGAAAGTATTTATTTTTCATTCTTTTGGTAGGGGAGCTTTAAATGGGCTTTTACCTATCCTGTGCCTTTGCACTTCTCAGAAACTATTAACAGCATTGTATTTCAGTCAGTCATCTGTATTCTCTCTGCTGAAGTTTCAGAACATACCTCCAACTATTTTACAAAAGCAAGATTTTGAGGGATGAAGCATTCCTATGATATTTGACTGAGCTCAGGCACTGAGCTTTGTGGAACAGCTGAAAATATATCTGACAGATTTCATCTTCATACCTGATATCTACATCAACAGTATGTCTGGCCTCTGGATTCTCTGTTTCCTTGGTATTTTGCAGCATGCTGAACAGAATGAAAGGCACAACAGAAGACTGACCTTCCCTACTCCTGTTCTGGTGATGCGTATGTGAAAGGCCTAGGATACTCAGTTTAAACAATATACATTCAATGTATTCACTAATGTAAGTCTCTAAACAATTCTGAAGATAATCATTGCGTGAATTATGATATTCACTTCAAACCCGAGTGAATTAATCTGTGTTTCTCTTCCAAAAGTGGTTTTTATTAGTTGATGAACAAAGTGCACTGGAAATTATTCAAAATCAAAATCTTAACACTATTTGTTAAACATACGGATCCTTCCTACTCATTTACTTGACACTTCACTGACAATTTGATTATGCAATGGAAAATTGTTGGCGGTAGAGGAAATCTTGCCAGTACATCTCAAACCTCACATGGTTTGACTTTTAGTATATAGATTTTAACCAGCAGCTACTCATTACAGAATGACAGTATCCAAAATGTAATCTTGATTTCAGTGTAAAATGATGGATACTTATCACTATTGGAAATACAAAAATTTTTTTCAGGGACCTGCCCTTTGGCTGCTCCTTGGTTATGCACATTCTGGATTTCAATATGCAATGAATTTGAGGTTAAAACTGAGCATAACATTGTTCTTAAAAAATGGTAATCCCACTTGAGGAAATCCCACAGCTCTTCTGAAATTTTATATTTTTCCCCTTAGTTCTGCATATGGGCAGAAGGGAACAAAAACCTGCAGGGCCAAGTGGTGGTAAACTAGCACATTTTACAAGGTACAACTGGAATCGGAGTTTAAAAAAAAAATGTTGATCATTGAAGAGAGTGAAAGGTATTCTTAGGTTTCTTCAGAGTCAAAACCAGCATAAAATACATCAATTATAAGTAAAAGGCAATAATTCAAAATTAGAGTTTCTCAAAGAGAATCACTCAAAATATCATATGGAAACTGGAAGTTATTTTAGCATTTTTGGTTTTTTTTATGATGCCATGATGATACAGTCAAGTATATTTAGCAGTTCAGGCAACTCACTAAGACCCGCAATCACATACATCCAGAGAAGTCCCTTCATAATACTTATTAAACACCCTCTTAAAAATAGGGTTTTGGCCCTTTTTCTCTAATCTGAGAACTTTTTCAGAACTTCTTTATTCTGATGGTCAAGCATCTTGCAATGTCTGTGCTAAATTTAAATATAACCAGTCCATTCCCATTTGTGTTTGTGCCAATACTGATATTTAGCTTTAACAGCTCCTCTCTTTTCTAAGGTCTTCCCTTATGATGCATTCCAAGACAGTAATCATACCCCTTTTCAACCTTTATTTTGCTCATACAAACAAGCTGTGCTCTTCTGCCAGAATCCTCTCCAAGTACAGGCTCTCCATTACCCGGATGTTTCTCATTGCCCTTCTGCGTACCTCTTCCCATTTTAGTAATTTTTTCTTGAATATGACTGGCTAGAACTTTACAGTTTTCCAGATGAGTTTGGAGTAGGATCTTATACAATGGCACTGATACTTCCTTACTTCTCTTGGAAATGTTTTGCCTGCAGCATCTTAGGATTGGATTTGCCTTTTTCACAGATGCATCACTTTATTTCAGGAATTTGATTCCACTGAAAGGAACAATTAAATTAAAATTACATTGTAATAAGCTCATTCCCACCCTGTCGCTATGTTGACTCAGTAAACAGTACATTTCTTGCACACATCTTTCCTTCATTATGTATCAGATTCCATCTCTTTGCCATAAAAATAGACTTCTCAGTTTAACAGTTTTATTTTCCCCAATAGATCTAACATGATGATCCTCCATATGTGAAATTCAAATGTGGTTTAAACAAAAATGTTTAGAAAGCATAGAATAAATTTTTATGTAGCCATTTCAGTCTGTTCCAAAGCATTACATAGGATATGTCACCTCTCTGGAAAGTACGGTTTTCGGAAACATATTGCACATTACTTTAGGTAGATAAGAAAATATTGAAAAACCAACGGAGTTTTCAACAGATCAACATTATTGTAAGAACCAATAAAAATAGGAGGTACCTCCTTTGCAAGTACATAAATAAGTAAATATCGTATATACATTTTAAAGTTATATTAAAAATATGAAAATAAATATTGAACTATATCAACATTTCAGAGCACATACTTATCTATCAAAATCCAGTAAAACTCCAGTAATTGTGGAAGAGAAAGAGTACTGAAATGACTCC
>VZTL01041648.1:49836-96540 GCA_013400535.1 Scopus umbretta | reverse complement strand
CCCCCCCACGGTGGGGACCGGGCCCAGCACCCGTAGCAGGGCGCAGACCCAGCGCCCTGACAGGCGTCCGGGCGTAGCGCCCCGCTAGAGGCCTGGCCCGGCATCCCCTGAGGGCCCGGACCCGGCACCCGTGTTGTGCAGCCGAACGCTCCTGGGCAGGCTTCCTTCGCCGTGTTTCGCTCCCCTGAGGGAAACAGCCGCCCCCCCCCCCCCCCCCCCCCCACCGCGCGGGCAGGAGNCCCCCGAACGCACCGGGCGGCTGTAGGGAAACGCAGAGCCGTGCGGGTGCCCAGCCTCTCACGGTGGCGTCCGGTGGTTAAAAAATAACGCGGCGAGCTTGCCACTGCTCCTCGTGTTTCACTGCAATAAAATCCACTCCCGGGAACGCTTTGTGAAAGAGGGGGAAATGTTGGGGTTTTAATAACGGAAGGGAAGGTCCCTTTCTGCTTCTTGTGTTTGCCTGTGATGAAACGTTTGGGTTTGCTGTTGCAAAAAAAAAAAAAAAAATTAAAAAAAATTGCCATTTCTCATAGAGATTTCAAGTAACTCTCTTGCCTGCAGCTTTTGTAATAGCTTGGGGTTTTTGCCTTGCGTTGGCCTGGAAACAAAACCTGGTCAAAGAACTCCTTGAATTCTCCCTAAGTTTTTTTTTTGTTTAAAAATAAAGCCAGCATGTTAATGTTAGAGTATTTATGCTATCATACAGAGGCTTATGCCTAATTTAATCTGTGATTAGATAGTCTAAACTCAGATCCTAATTTCTACAGCAAATGTTGCAATCCTTTCATTTGCTGTTATTCGGACTGCTGTGGCAAATTGGGGACAGATTTTCAGAGTGGCCGGACTAATCTGCTTCATAAGCGTATTCAAGAAGGCTCATGTTCTGTTCTTCCGTCTTGCAGTATGAGATGTACACTATTGAGAGGAATGCTGAAAGGACAGCGTCCGCAGGCAGGCTGCTCTACGACATGTAAGTAATCAGAGCTGGAACTCTACAGTTATGCCAGGTGCTTGTTTCCATAAGCGTAAGAGTTTCCAAAAATACTGTGTCACTGTTCTTGGAAATCCATGTGGATGAACTAAGCAGAAAAGGTCGTACTAATTAAAAATAAACAGTAAAAAGGAAGGCTTTGTTTTCCATTTGCCCACGCACATTCTTTCATAGGAAGGTTTTGTCTTGGAAACGGATTTTGAGATCACTGTGCATTCCTTGCCTCAAACTTTATTACAGGTTTGTGAATTTTCCAGACCAACCTGCTGTATGGAGGGAGATTAGCGTTATTACATCAGCATTAAGAAATGACTCGCAGGACAAGCAGACACAATTTTTAAGAGGTAAGGATTCTATTCAGTGAATAGGGAGAGTCCTGAAGGAATCTAAAGATAAGCCCTCTGGTTACATACCTAGTGTGGCATGTAAGTGTCAGTCCTTTTAACTTTGCTTGTGGGCTGCAGATTTTTTTGCTCAGTTCAGCCTTACAGACTTCCTTCAGCGTGCGAGGCTTAGGAAACACAAAGGGACGCGAGAAGCTGATTCCCATTGCTTTGTCTCTGATATGGGTAGACTAAGTCTGCTAGAACAACAAGCACTTAGAAAAGAGCTTGCATGGGGAATAAGTGGAATGGGACTTATGAATCATCGTCCCACCAATTGCAGAGAACAATGAATGATGATAAAAATGGGGTGAATTCGTCGATATGAAGTGAGGCTTATGAAAGTGAATAGTGACCAGAAAGGTTTGGTGTTCGCTGCTGGCACCTACAGGCAGTTTTGAAAGTAGGATTTACACCTGACAAATTATAATCTGCTGTTTGAATATGTGCTTCAGAAGCTCTAAGGATAAGCGGTGTGTAACTCTGCATACAGGCTATACCAGTTCAGGAATCATTTGCTTTTTCACGGGGTGTGTTCATTTTTCAGAGAGAATACATAAAACTCACAGGGAGAATGCGTTGGTTTCTTTTTAGTGTCTCATTGGAAGTTTAAATTGAAAAACTACCTTTTAGTAATGAACATATTAATTGTGCAAGTGGAATGTAAGTAAAAAAAAAAAAGACCGTTCTTGAAAAGCATTTTAAAATGTCAAATATGTAAGTATTTTCAGTATTCCACTCGTTAGCAGTCCTTGTTAATTCAAGTTCTGTGCGCACGAATAAACACAGATAAATTTTCATGTGGTCTTCTCTGAAAGAAACAGCCATTTTTTTCCAGACATAGATATTAAAATCAGAGAAAAGTATAAGGAAGTATCTTTCACTCTGCATGGCAAGGTGATGTTGACCAGTCTTTTACCCTTTGTCAGTCACCTTTACATAGCAAGTTAAACATTTCCATTTCTTTTTTTTTTAAGGATTATTTGAAACCCTTCCTGGTCGGGTCCAGTGTGAAATGTTACTGAAGGCCACAGAGCAGTGTTTTAACACATTAGAAAGGGCAGAAATGCTGCTTCTGCTTCTGCGACGGTTCCCAGAGACTGTGGTGCAACACGGGGTAAGAGAAGAGAAGTTCATAGTAACTATTCACAATATTGGCATTCTGTTTCTCGAGATTTTGCTGAAATGTATTTTCTTTTGCCCAGTGAAAGGCTGAGTCTTTTTATTCATGTTCAATTGTGGCTCATAGTTCAGATTGCTGTATCTTGAGGTTACCACCAGGAAAGAATTGGGCAGAAAACAAATGGAAGCAAATAAAACAAATTTTTGTTTTGTAAATGCAGAGCATATTCCATGCTTTGAAAAAGCAGAATAGCACAAAAAAGAGTGTAGAGGAGTATTATAATCTAAGAAAGAATATTGCTTCAGCTTTTTGTCAGTAAACTCTCATTGAGGGCAGAGTGCTTTGAGGTTATGACTAGACTGTAACAAGCAGCGTGTTTGCTTTGACTTGGGAAACTACAGCTGGAGCTCTTTAAACGATGACCGGCTTTATTTAAGGACAGCTTAAGGATAGCTAAAAAATAGCTTAAAGACTATAAACCCTGTCAGTTCTGAGACTGACTTACACTAACACGTTCTAACCCATACTAGCGTCAGGCAGAGTGCACAGTCAGTTCCTGCAGCTCAGGTGACAAGCTGCCACTTGAAGGCCTGGTACCTCCATCGCTTTCACCTCTCGGTGCATGTCTTTGCTGATACAGTTGCGTGCACGATTTTTCTCTTGGTCTTGTTTTGGTATCTTCTGGCATTGGTTTTCACCTGTTATTAAGTAGGGACAGTTTAACTATGTTTTTAGAGACTACCACATGCAGTTGCCGTATAGTGATTGGCTACTCATGCACCCACTGAATTACTGTTCAACTCCATGGAATCGCAGTTCAAAAAGTTTCTAAAACTGCTGGTCCAGTGTCTGATTTTCATCTCTGCTTACACAGGTAGGCCTTGGAGAAACATTATTAGACGCTGAAAGTATTGAAGACCAGGAATCCCCAGTGAATTGTTTTAGAAAATTATTTGGTAAGAAAACATCCATGTTCTTGTTTTATTATACAACTTTATAGTATCGCAAGATTCTGAGTTCAGTAAACTACTTTCAAGATATTAAGATTAGAAAACCGCTTTAGTCAGAAGAGGCTCAGGCCACGTTAGGCCAGGCTGACCATACGGTACAAATTGCTATTACAGTCATTCACGTGAGGTTCTTTGTGATCCTTTGTGATATATGGTCAGCCAGAGATGGAGGCTTACATTGCTGATTGAGAAACCTTACTTAGGACAAATAGAACAAAAAACTCCACAAAGCTAAAGGATTTTTTGTTTGTTTTCTATTTTAGTTTGTGACGTTCTTCCTCTAATAATTAACAACCCTGATGTTCGACTTCCTGCCAGCTTGTTATATAAATATTTGAATAAAGCAGCAGAATTTTATATTAACTATGTAACTAGATCTACACAGACAGAAAGCCAATATCAAGGTAAGAATATTTTTACAAAATTAGCCTTTCTTACAATGTATTTTAGTATTACTGAAGTGACATCCATAAATGAAGAATGCATTAGTTTTATGTAATGTATCCCTTAGATGAGGATTAATAGTAGTGTTTGATGTTTCTTAGAGTTTTTTGATACCAAAATACCTCATGACGCTTCAACTGCTTAGTCATGATGCTCATGATGCTTCAACATACCTACTGAGAGGTAGGACAAAATGTCCAAGACCTCCTTATCCAGCCTATCGTCTCTCTTGTACTAGGAGGCAGAAGTGCTTACTGCTCCCTGTGAGCCTTCTCAGTAAAGAACGGTTACCTTGAAAGCTCTGGTGTACATTTTTACATGTTGTCTTCTTCAAAATAAATCTCTTGGTTTGATTTCTTTATGAAGAGAAAAATGTGCTGGTTTTCCTAGGTTCGCAGGATTCCTCTGATATTATGTCTCCAAGCAAGCGTAGCTCTCAGAAGTATGTAATCGATGGTCTCACAGAGAAATCATCCCAGATTACAGATCCTTGGGAGAGGCTATTTAAAATATTGTCTGTGGTGGGAATGAGGTGTGAATGGCAAATGGATAAGGGAAGAAGGTGAGAATGTGTACTTTTCCGGGTATTTCTTCTCAAGGAGAATTTGGCTTTTTAAATCTTATGGAGATGGGTTAAAGAAGGATTTTAACATCAGGACATTTTCTGCAAATTCAGTGCAGCTTGTCTTTCAAGACTGTGCAATGTAAATCAAAAACATGAATCCAGGGAGCACTTTCAAATTAGTCTCTAAAAAATCTTTGTTGATGAAAGTCATGCGTAAGAACTGTAGTACTGTGGGGTCTCCTTCCCTAGAAGCCTCAGTGAAGAGAAACATGGCAAATATTTAGTGATGTTTCAGTGGCCTGCCTTCCCAGCCTCCACTGACTTTGCAGCTGGGGCATTTTCTCAGCCAAAACATGAAGTTTTTCATATTCACTATGCATTCTTTCCTGTAGTTTTGGAGTCTGTGTAACATGCTGAATTCTTTTTGTCTCTCTTCCTCAGAAGTTTTGGTGATATTTTGCATCGAATGAAAGACCTCTGCAGATACATCAGTAACTTTGATAGTGATGCACATGCTAAGTACAAGAATCAAGTAGTGTATTCCACGATGTTGGTCTTCTTTAAAAATGCATTCCAGTATGTCAGCAACATCCAGCCATCGCTCTTTCAAGGTTAGCTTCTAATGTTTCAACTTTTGTAAAGAGTTCTTTGTGATTACATTGCTAATGTCTGAAAGATCTTTTCTCATTAGTGTTTTGAAACTATCCTCTTTTTTAAAATTCTCCCAAGCCATTAGTCTTACCAGCAGTAGTTCATGACAACCGCAGTAGTTAGTTGTCTAGCAGAGAGAAAAGTAACAGACTAGACGTTATGAGAAGCATCCCTAGGGTTGATTCCTGCTCTTCCATCAGCATCATATTTGTTTCATTTTCTCCTCTGGTTCTGTTTCTTTGAAGCTGACATTTTCCTGGCTTCCTTCAGTCAAAAGATTGTACAGAAAGCTTCCACAAAATAAGTGAAGATATTTTTGCATTAGGAACACACAACAAATTTATAATTAATCAAATAAAAACTGAATAGGAAAAGATTTCCTGAAATTCACAAGCTTCCAGCTTGGCTTTCTTTGTATAGTTCCAGCATAATCTTTAAGGTGTGCTTTGCACATTAATCCTAATTTGTCATTAATTTGTAAATTGAACATTTAAAGTATGAATGTTACCTGTGCTTTTTCCTACCCACTCAAATCACCATTTGGGGCATATCAGATTGCTTGGAACACCTTGGATTGTTTTTTCAGGGCTTGACTGGACTTTTCAGGGATGGCCCAGAAGCTGAGGGAATTTCTTTTACCTCCAGTTTGTTTAGAAGTTACTGAAATAAACAGCATCATAAAGAGGAATTTTCAACTCTTAAATAGTGTGCATTTCCTGCTTCTTTGCTCACTGCTAGGGAATTCCTTGCAACAGTAACAGCTGTCATCATAGGTAATTAGTACTTATTAATACTACAATTACAGATTGATTACAAAATCACAATTTTAATTCTGTGTGTTGTTTTCATAAGTTTCATCCCAATTTCCTGTGTGGAGCAAATGATCATTTGAGCAATGAAACACTCAATACAAATGATGGGTTTTAAACAACTTTACAGAAGGCTGGGTGATCAGTTGGACAATGTCAGTAGATAGCTAAGCTCAGAAGACAAATGACATGGCAGTTTGTATGCAATGAACATGTAGTCACTTTAACAAATACAGGAACTGAGTTGAATTTTTTGTTCTGTCCAGAGGAAGGAAGAGTTATGGTGGGGCAGTGAAATACTTTAGCTGCTTGACTCTGAGTTGGGGAAGAAAGGAAGGAAAGCACTGGTGAAAATGTTCCTTTCTAAGTTGTACAACTGAGTACGTTAAAGCTCATGTTTTCAGACTGAAACAGCAAAAAAAAGTATACTGAGATAGCAGAGCGCAGTCCCTTTGGTGCAGCATTTCTGGTACCCTCTGTCATTTCCTCACATCAGGAAAATATTTCCAAGACCTCTTTTACTCATTTCTGCTTTAGCATTAAAATCCAGTGCCTTTCATATCCTTTCTGTCATTAGGGTTTTTCCTCCTCTTTGGAGGGCTCACTGTAGAAATGTAGAATCTTACTATTATGGAAGTGTAGTGGTGGGGAAAAAAAAGCTGTCTCCCTCCTTGATCCGGTAGCTCTGAGCTTTGATCTGTGACTTTCTTCTCATGTGCATGGACTTGGAAGAAACCTCTTGAGAGAAAACTTTTCAGTGCATTTCTCTTACATAATTCATATCTGCCATGCTGGAGACTTGAGAAATGAATGAGGCAATTCACACCTCTCATAACTTTCAGGCTGTCTGCAGGCTTGGCAGGAGTTGCTGTTTGGGCTGATGCTTTTAGGGGTTTATTTATAACACTGTTCTAGAAATCAATTAAAAACTCTGTAAGCTTAGATTCTAGAGCTTGGTTAGACAGAAAAATGCAACATGGCTCTTTGCGTGGCAGCGTAACTTTCAGTAACGTAAGAGAAGGTTTGCAGCCCAAGTGAAAGGTAGGTTTGGTTGTGTTTTGGTTTAAGACTGGAGGTTTTGGAATAAAGGCTACGGTGCACTTGCCTGCTACTGAGAAGAGAATGTTTCTTTGGAAAGCAAAACACTTAACTGGTATCCATTCAAATCAGTATGAGTAAAAGAAAAACCTACTCCTTTCTTCTTAGGTGTTAGCAGTAGGCAGTTCTTGAGATTCTAGTGATAAAACTTTTCCAGCATCCCAGTTGTGGTACTTAGATATCTGTTTCTTATGGATGCTATTTTCTACATTGTGATTTGGCTCTATTTTCAGTTCACACAGATTAGATTCCAACATAGTGGAATACATGATGGTACAGGAGAGGTGATTTGAATGTGTTGTGGCCTTTGTGTAGGGGTCATTTCAATGGTCGTATTTAGTTTGGACCTAGTCAAAGGAGATAACATAATTTGTTAAGCATGCCGGGTTCATTGTTTCTTGTGACATTAACTTCTGTTGTAGTGGACTCCTTACGTGTCACTTTTGATTAGATGGGAAAAGCTTAATATGGGCTCTTTTATGTCAAGAGATGAAACGGATTGTCATTATACCAAGCTCTCAAATTGGTTCTTTGCAGTTATGAATGAGGCCTTAGCCTCATATCTTTCTGCAAATAGAAACAGAAGTAATGCACATACTGAAAATACTTGTCCGCACTGCTGTCTTATCTGGTGGAGATTTCAAAAAGGGAAAACAGATTTATGGATTTCAGTTTTCCTTTATATTTCTCTTTGTCTGAGCTTTGCACACCTATATGCAACTTGATTGTGGAAAAGTCAAAATGTTTTCAGAAGGAAAGCTTTCTCAGTAGTGGCCATGTACCAGTGTTGTGTGAGATTAAGAAGTGTTGTTCCTATTTTATATCTAATGAAACTTGAGCACTGAGGTCTGAAATAGCAGGTACCAGATCCCACCGGATGTTCCGTGACACCGGTGCAAGTAGAAATTATGTCTTCTGTGCTTTGAAATGAGGCTTTGGGCAGTGATGATGGGCTCTGGCAGTCAATTAAAGCTTTAATTCTGTACACTGAAATCAGTGGGGCAAAGCTGACACCGAGTGATCCTACTAGGGAAATCTTGTGATAAAATACACTCACTTCTTCAAGGCGTCAGTGCCTGTCAGCATATTGCATTGGTTTCTCATGAGAATGTTTTGAGAATATTGCTGTGCTTCACCATGTTCCTTGCTGTTAACTTCAGAGCCATTTGTTCTGTTCACCTGTTGAATAGTTGTACTTACATAAAAGCAAATGGTGCTTGATGGGAGGACACCTGCTGCCTGAGTATATCTTGTGACTGCTCTGTAAGAAAAGGATTCAAAGGTACTCTGAAGCTCTCCAGCAAACCTTTGTGACGTCTGGTCAATGCATTCTGACCTTTACCGTGAGGCTGCTTTGCAAAAACTGTAGCTTTACCAGCATGGTTTGAGCTTATGCAACTTAAGTGAATTAGTTTCAGGTTGTTTTCTCTAGCATTATAATCATTACTTGTGAAGGAAACAAAACCAGCTTGATGGAGGCATGAGACCTTTCGGATCAGCTTAGAGCAGTCTTGAATGAATTTATCTTTAAATCCAGGTCCAAATGCTCCAAACCAAGCCCCACTGGTTCTTCTTGAGGATGTGACCAACATCTACGGTGATACAGATATTGATCGTAACAAACACATACACAAAAAGAGGAAACTTGCCGAAGGAAGAGAAAAAACAATGGTAACTTTTCTAGACTTTTTCATTCGTAACAAGAATGGCATTGGTACTGGAATTTAGGCAATAGTGGTTTTGACACAGATGTAATTTTCAGAGCTGCCCTGGAATCGCTGTTTATGACCGTGATTTGCAATCAGATTGTTTTGGCTAAAGCCAGCAATAATAAAACAATTTTTTAGCAATTGCTGTAGACACATATGTTCTGATGTGAATACTTTAACTTGAAGGAGTTCAGCAGTCACTGCAGAAGTTGTTAAAAATGGTAGCTGTAGCAGTAGATATTTTACAGCTAAACCTCCAAATTAATTGACTTTTCATGATTGCAGCTGTGAATAGTGTTTATCACACTATACCACTGAGTTTCTCGGTAGCAAAACAGATTGTTCTAATGTTAAAACAAGCTAAGCAAAAAGTCACTTAAAGGCACTTGAACTAGGACCTTGGCATCTCTAGGACAGAATTGTTTTCTTGTGTTCTGTGGAACTTCTGTGACTTCAGAGTCCTTTGAAATTAGTATAAATTAAGTGAATCTTTTTGTTTTATGCTGACTCTTAAGCAGAGCTCAGATGATGAGGATCCTTCTGGGAAGGCACGAAGTCGCCATATTACAGTAAATAAGGCAGATCTTGCAAACTCTATTGAAGTATTAGAGAGCTTTAAACTGGCAAGAGAGAGCTGGGAGCTGCTGTATTCTCTGGAATCACTTGACAAAGGTAAGGCTAACTGCAGGCAGAGTTGCATTTAGGTTTCATCGCTGTGCATGAAGTCATTTTACTGTTGTTAAAATAGAATTCCTGTCATTGTGAATCCTTAAAATTGAATTTAGTTGGGTCCTGAGTATTTTTGATCCAAATTACAATAAGAAGCTTTATCAGTCATTGCGTTTCTGAGTATTTTGTTCCTGGATTTCATTTCATTCTCCATGCATCTTTGCTTATTCACCCCTACTTCTCTTGGAAGCAGCTTTTACTGAAGGAGCAGTTGGTTAGTAGTAGTGCTGATAGCAGCACATCCTCAATGAGTATTAACGGCTGCATTAATTCATGCTTAAGAAGATGTGTCTTTACTGTGTCTCTCCCTTTCTGATAATATCTGGTGTGATAATCTTGAAAACAAGTTTCTCTTCTAAAAAGCAGGCAAATAGTACCACCTAGCTGCTTTTAGATTTGTTGGACACTGTGAAGAGAAGTACAATCAAAATATGATTGGATAGGAAGAGAGTATCCTGTCTTTGAAAGATGTCACACTCTTACTGCTTTGTTTTTTCGTTTTTAAATTCAGCTATATTTTTTTCTAGGTAATTGATTTTTAACCCAAAGATGTGAAATGCTTCATTTTTACTTTTTCTTCTCTGACCACTTATGCAGAGTTCACCAGAATTTGTTTGTCATGGAAGACAGACACCTGGCTTTGGTTAAGAATCTTTCTTACAGACATGATCATCTATCAGGTAAAAAAAGTAAAAACTAGTAAAAATGACACCATTACCTTGCTCCTCTTTCTAGTGAATAGCTGTTCTGACTGCTGTAAGTGTCTACTGATTTTATCCTTTAAAGCATGACTCTTTTGGGGGATGGAATCATACCGTTCTTACCACAAGCTAGGTATCCTACTTAGGATATTCCTGTCCCAATAGCTGTTTGTGAAGTCCAGCTAGTTCTGGCATATGGAAAAGACCTCTGTGTTGGCTTTTTGACCAGTAGATATATATAGTGTTATGGAAGCAAACTGCATTTTGTTTGACAGTGCATTCTGTTGGAATGCAGAGGGAAGAATTTTCGAACAGCAGAAGGTTTTAGTATCTCAGTTAAAATTTACCATTCTTCTCAGAAATTAGGCTGACTGTACTCATTCCTAATACCATCTATAGCACAAAGCTTGTTCTTTTATATTTTTCCTTTGAGGGTCTTTTATTTTTGCCTGTACTTGTACCTGAACAAGAGCTATTTCAAACTTTATTAGTCCAAATAAAATAATGATTGATTCTGAAGAGCATGATTATTTGTTCAGTTATAAATGCTATTTTGTAAACAGGCTTTTTAAAACAGAATTCTGTTTATCTTCTCACTGCATTGCGAGTGATCAATCCACACTCCTGTATACAGCACATCACTGGAGAGTGTTCTGCTCGAATAAAATTTTGAAGGCCTGTCACTTGGACACACTCTGTTTTGAAAGCTTTCTGTAAAGGAATTTTTATTTCTATCTTTCTACCCATTGTATACATAAGACTTTAACACTGTCTTTTTATATCTTTTTTTAAAGGGGCAGTACAAAAAAGCAATTAGCAGCCTACATCACTTGGCAGCTCTTCAGGGCTCTCATTCTCCACAGCAAATTACAGGACAAGGATCACTAGAAAATCAGAGAGCTTTAATCCAGTTAGCAACATGCCACTTTGCCCTTGGAGAATATCGGGTATGTGCAGCATTCCACACACTGGTCCTTCATCATCTGGCCCTGTGGTTCCCATTTGTCTTCTTCATGTGAATTTTCCCGTTAGCCTGCTTTCAACAGGGTGTTGAACATAAGCCAGGGTCTACTGAAAAATCCATGCTTCACAGGGAGAAGAACTGCACTTCCTGACACATTAACTGACTGTCCATTAGCATCTCCCTTATAGTCTGTTTGGTAGTTATGATTTGGGGGTCTTAGTTAATGATTTTCCATAGCTACAAGTGTGAGTTGTCTGTAAATGTAACCTTAAATTTGAATTCCTTAACTTTACTGAAACAGTTTTAAATATTGAGAGAAAACTCTTAGGTACAGGCTTCATGCGGCAGGGGGAAGAAGAGGCTTATATAAAAGAAACTTCTGTGATCGTCTTAGAAGAGAATTAGTTATCAGCTGACAGTGGAAGTTGACTCCAGACCAATATTGTCTGGCCTGGCCTCTGAACTTGCTTTACCTTTGCAATAGCTATTTTGTGTTTTTAATATTACAGGAGTGCATGGCGGTCTGAGGTCAGTCAGTGCCAGCACTAATAACAAAGGCTGTGTCTCTTAAGATCCAGCGTCATCCTAGTGCTACTGGACAAGTCTTTTTGTCCCTTGCAGTTTACTGCTTTTTCATTGGAGATGTGATAATAGTTCCCCACAGACCTCTTACTGTCTCTAGGAAATAGCATTAAAATTAAATTAAAAAAAATAAATACCATTTTCCTTTCTATTTTTACCATGGACAGAACAAGCTTTTAAAAACTATTCTAAGAATTCATTTGTAAACTTAATCCTCCAAAGTAAAATGGTTTTTGATTGTGGTTGTATTGATCTTGTACTCCTGAAATGAAGAATGCCTATACGTGTTTTTTCACAATTAAAATGACTTATGCTCTCAGAGATAGTTTAATGATAGCTATGTCTTTTTACTCAGCCAAACTAAGTTACACATTAAGTCCACCTAAGTTCTAGCAGAGAATTTTGTGATTTTTTTTTTCCTTTTGCAGTGTCTGAAATTTTTAATCATTATTAACATATCTGAATTTTAAGAACTTTAAATTAGACTTAGCATTATCATGTCTCTCTTCTTCTTTTTATAGCAAACGTGTGAAAAAGTGCTTGACCTCATGTGCTGTATTTTACTTCCAGTACAAGAAGGAGGTAAAGTACAAGAGGAGCAACCTAAAGTAAAGTCGAAATTCAGGAAAGGTATGGAGTTGCTATTACCCTAAACTCGGTGTCTGCTCAATTTTAGTTCATGTGTTTCAGTTGAGTATATAATTCTTCTCTTTCCGTGTTACGAAAAGGGAGGAAGTTCTTTATCCCCTCTTGTTTTTGTGAGTGGTTTTCCTGCTGGTACCTGTGAAAGTATATTGGTAACAAAGTCCTACCACAGGAAAAGAGATACGAAGAAAAAAATTTAAAATGTGAAACTTCACGTTTTGAATAATTTGTAATTTACCTTCAAAGTTTTCCTCCCTACCTGAGATTTGGCAATTGTAGATTCGTTTTGCTCCACTTTAATGCCTTTCAAACTTAGATACCATCATGAGACCCCTAAAGAAATGTATGGTAAACTGTTCTGTTGCAGGGTCTGATTTGAAGCTTTGGCCATGTACCAGTAGAGCTATCATGCCTTACTGCCTTCATCTATTGTTAGCTTGTTTCAAGGTAAGCTGTAGTCAAGGCTTCAGATTCTCTCGTGTCTCTAAGGCCTAGTTTATGTCCTGAAACTGCATGGCCTTATGCCACTGGTAGGACTAAGTGGGAAGGGCTGTGCCTCAAGTGCTTCTCACCTAAATGGGTTTGTGGAGGGTCTTTTTTGGGGGGAGTGGGGGGTTCATGAAGGAGGGTTTGTCCTCTCTTTTTTCTCTTCTATTCGTTTTAGTTTTGGGCAGAGGAGGTAGAATTAATCTCAAAATTTTTTTATCTGTATTCAGACTTCCCTTATAGGTCAGCAGAGAGAATTTGGTATTTTGGCTGGAAATTTCCAACCTATTTTAAATGTGTATATATATTAGGGCAGAGTGAAATACACTCCTAAAGAACATCTTTTGTATTTGCACAGATGTAGGTGACATGAATCCCATATATTTATAAAAGCAACATGTGTTTCCTGATTGTCTCAATGTCATATTTTTTTCCCTGAAGCTCAGAGCTTTCACAGACAGCAGAGATGATATGGCGCTGGGCCACGTAGTTGTTCTGCTTCAGCACGAGTGGCCAAGGGGTGAGAACTTGTTCCTGAAAGCCATCAACAAGATCTGCCAACAAGGAAACTTCCAGTATGAGAATTTTTTCAACTATGTCACGAGTATCCTTTCTGTAACTGAGAATGTCTTTCACGTCCAAAACTGTGTGCTGGGGTGTTGAAAAAGCTGTTAGATAGCTTCAGCAGCAGCTCTCTCTGTGAATCATGTTCTGTATTTATTTTCGTACCATGCAAGCCTCTTGTAATAGGTGGCAGTGCATGATGGACTCCTCCGTACGCCTCCTGTCACCTGTTCTGACACTTAAGAGTACCCTGAAGTACATTGCAGTTGCACTTCCATTCAGATGAAGAGCAGCAGCTTAGGCTGCTCATGCAAGTGATGGCAGTCTTTTCAGTAAGATACACGGGGCATTGTACTACGAGGTTGTTAAAAAGGATAAAGCAGTACCTGTGCTTCAAAGAGCTGAATATTTGGGCTATTGTTTATGAAGTGTTTTGTGTGGGTAAGGCTTTTGGGTTGAGTAAGATAATGAGCTATGTCAAAGTTCATGCAAAGTGTGTCTGACTGCTGTATTCAGATATCTGACACACTTTGATCAGCATCCACACCCGTGGACAGTTTAGTGTTTAACCTAAATCGACATCCAGCCATGGTCTCCGGGAAGCAAGGGGTCTAACTCCTATCTGAGACAACTTTAAAGAGCGCTGGTGTTAAAAGGAAGGAAAAAAATAAAAGAAGAAACCTAAATAAGGGACCAAACCCAAAAACTAAAATGTGTGGTATGTGCCACCGTGGTGGCATTTTCTTCAGTCCCAGTGTCAGTATGCACTCCTTTGATAACCTGCAGGGCAGGAAAAGGAAGTAAAAACAACCAGGGAGTTTGTTTGGAGAGATGAGCTTTCTTTACCTCTGTCCGACTGCACATATGAAGAAAGAAAAGAAATTGACTGTTGTGTGTATTTTGCACTTTAAAAAGCCATTTCTCATGAATTTGTGGAGGATTAGGAACACATGCTGTGATCTTTTTTGTCAGTTTTAAGAATAAGATAACTTCAATAGCTGTTCATTTCAACTGTCCTTTCAGCAATGTGGCTTCAGATGCGAGGGATAAGAAGGAATGTTCTCGATCATTTTTTCCCTACTCAAATCTTTAACGTTTTCTTCAGATATTGATATGTTGGAGGAATTTGCTTATTTAAGAACACAAGAAGGAGGGAAAATTCATCTGGAACTGCTGCCAAATCAAGCCATGTTGATCAAGTAAGGATAAAAAAGCATTTACTGTTTTCTTTGGGAGAAAAAAAAAAAAGGGAGTATGTTCTGCTTGTATTTGCTTTCATGTAATCTTCTGAATAGTAAGTTTGCCATGTCTTCGAGTTTAAATTTAAGGAGTTGGCTAAGGAGTTCAAACAAGGCTATAAGTTTCTTTTTCTGACTCTCCTACTGATCTGTGAATTCTTTTTGGGGGTTTTTCAACTTTAAACTCCTACTTTTACAGAACTTTATTTTTAAGTGTGGCATTTGCTTTAGAATGGTTCATATTAAGGTGATTGCAGTATTGCTTTTCCAACCAGACACTTGCGCTTTGTGGGAATTCTTTAAATAATTAGGCATGAGTGCAAGGTGGTGTTAATAATTTTGCTGAACAGTATTGCTGAACAGAAAGCACTATTTGTTATAAACAAAGTTATGAAAGACCACTGAATGATGAAAAACTTAGGTATAAAACATAAATTAAATTAAACTCCAGGTAAACTCTAATAACCTTTCTGTCTGAACTAGCAGGTCATCTTTTGCTATGTACTGAACAAGCTTATTCTGCTTAGTTTATTACAGGATGCTGAAGGAAATTAATAATTTGGATTAACTTCCTAGGTGTTCTTAGTTTTGAGTCAAGACTGAACAAGCATCTGCTGCAGGGTTTTAGTGGCAGAATGTTTTGGAATATCCTGGTTGTTTATTAGAACTTGTGGTATTTTGCTTTATGAGAGCGGGACTGCTAAAGTCTGTTAAAATTCCAGTTTGGGTCAGTGTATTCTGGCTATTCACTAACTAGAAATGGGCTAAAGTTTTCAAAAAAACGGGAGCCTAATATTAGACAACTGGATCCAAATCAGGACTAGTAAATAGATTTTCCAGGGTTCTAGGTAACCAACACAAACATGAGATACTAGGTGTAATTAAAGAAAAGAAAAAGAAGAATTACAAATGCTTAATTATGTGACAGAGAATTTTCTCTTCTAAGCTCTAGATTTTCAAACTCTTACCCTTGCTGTGTCTCACTGCTTCCAACCAGCTGTATGAAAACAAGAATCAGGGTATACTGCACTATGTATGATGTCAAGTAATAAGCTTTGTCAGCGAGAGGGCTTAGCACTGAAGACTATGTCTGGTAACTTCTTAGCTGCTATCTCAAGTTAGTTGCAATAGTTCAGCGCTATTTCTCTGCGTCACAGCTCTTAATTTGTTTGGCGTGGTAGCTGTTACTCACTGTTCTGACCCCACCAGTCAGGAAGTAGGTAGCAAGACGCTGTTTCTAGCAAGACAGAAATCCTTCTTTGACCTCCTTCTGACCAGTGTTACGTTCCCTGAATGATGGAAGTGCTTGTAGAAGGGAGGGACATTTCTTTGTGCTTATTGAGCCAAAACAGTCAAATATCCCATCCAGCTGGAAAAGCAGTGTGCAATGTCTTTCATGTGGCTGAGATGTGTAGGACAGGAACCACTTCAACAGAGTGCTGACGGGAGGGAGAGTTCAGGGCGTAGTCCGCTAATCGGAGATGACCTCTGCTCCCCTGGTACTCCAGATATTTTTTTAGCTGGACTGGCTGTGAGGCTCAGGGATGGTGTCACCCAACAGCGTTGACCTCAGCAGCACTGGTTAGCTCACGGCCTCCCCCAGCTGGGGTTTCAGATGAAGTGCACCAGCACAGCCCTGTTCCCTGGGACAGTGGTTGGTAGGCTCAAAATCTGCAGACTGGCTTTCATCTTTCAAAACTGTCACCAGTTCTGGTTGTTTGAGCTGCCGCACCATCCTCACGATAATTAGCAGAGGCAGCTCAGATACTGTTCAGTCATGCACAGGAAGACTGAGTTTGCCACAGCAGCCCAAAGACGAAGCAGTTGCTCCTTTGTCTGATCTTTCCTTGACACAAATGTACGTAGCTATCCTGCGTCTTAATTGATGGGAAATGTATTACAGATACTACGTGTTTTTTATAACGACAGCTTTTTGTTTCGTGACTTGGGACATTTTCTCCCCAGGTGAATTCCACGTTCTTCCAGTACGTTTCTTCAGTACCTTATACTTTGTAGGAAATTATATTCATTTTTCTGAACCCAGGAAAGCAAACTGCAATGTGGTTTTGAAAAAAAGCTGAAGTAAGATCTCGGTAGCCCGCAGACTTACAATCGGGTCCTGCAAAATATATATACAGCTCGTAAGCTTTCCGTTTGCTCGTATCCATTGTGGGAATATGAAGGTCCATGGCTTTGGTTTTAACTGGTGATATAGCCAGCTAACTGTCGTTCAGTGTCAACAAGACTTCTATGATGAGCTCCGAATTCAATCGCGAAGTGCTTTTGAACTCCATTCTAGACAAGCCAAATTTCATAGTTTTACTGATTATACATGTCAGTAGTGGCAGTGTTAGCTAGAGAGGTTAAAGAGGACAAGAACAATATGCAAGAAATGACCGATTAATATCGTGCTCCTCATTTTGATAAATCTTACTCTGATTAGTCTAATCTTAGCCTACCAAACTGTGTAAACTTGATGTGAAAGCTGTTGAGTGTTCTGTCTCTACTCACATTCCCATCACATCGCATCTGGGGACAGAGGAGGAAAAACTCAGTTGCTTTGAAGTGAAACAAAGTATCTTGAAAGAATATTTTTTTATTCTGATTGTGCACTTGGGTATGCTTAGTTCTGACTGCAGATCTTGTGAACAGTAATGAAGACACAGTTGTGCGGAATCCCTTTTGCAAACATCTGTCACTCTGGGATCAATAACATCTTGCTGTTCCTTTGTGTTTTCTGTTCCCCATGTCCTTTTGTGCAAGTACTGGACTCATTCATGCCAAGAACTCTTGAAAAATGATCTCATTTGATTGAATAATTCTTGTGGATATTTTATTTCAGGTTATTGTAGTTGTATTGTAGAATGTTTCTGTACTACTCAAATGTCCAGTCTTTATTTGACTTTTACAAGCATAGCTTTCCATCCATATTCATTCATAAATTATAGATACTAACCAAAATGCCCACCTGTGAGATCTGAAGGAAGGCACCTAACTCGATATTATAGGTATGCAAGTGCGAGTCTTGCTTAAATGCTCCCTTCTTAGCATCTGTGGGGGTGAACGATTCACTCAGTACTCGGGTGCCTAATAAGATTCAGGTGACATTTGAAAGACTTAGGTTAAGAAACTAGACCTGTTCTCTACATACCAAAGTTTTCATTTCTCCTTAGGTGGGGCACTGGATTTGCTCTAGGCTGGATCTGTGAGGTTATTATCTTGTGTTATAAATAGCACACAGAGATAAGGATTTAACTTCATGGAGAAAACAAACTGTCTTTCAGCTTTTTTTGGTGGCTAGTTCATGTGGCCCTGGTCATAAATGGGAGGTTGCTCTCAGTGGGCATTTGTGCTCTGACATTGTGCCATCCTCTGACAGCCATTTTTGTATGCAGTTTGAATTTGAAAAGGTGAAGAAGGCCATCTGTGGGCTAATGAAAAGCTGCTTAGGCAACCTGTAACAAACATTGTCATGTACTCAACTTGGCCGATACCCGCTGTGCATGCACTCGGCTTGGGCTCAGCCGCAAATCCCTTAACTCCAAGTTGTGGGCTCTTCGGTTCGCTGACACGCTCTTGCCGGCTCTGCAGGGAAGCTGTGGTATCTGCAGTGCTCCTCTCACTAAATCTTTTCTGATTGACACGCTTCCTGGGAAGAGCTGTGACAGTTCATCGTAGTACCACTGTGAATTTTTTGCACCTACCGCTGTCCTTTCTCCCGGTGTAACTGTCAAAAAAGATGTGTGTGTACTTAGACCACAGTCGCAGAACAGCCTTGCAATGAAATCTGGGGATGTTTGCATGCTTGATGCTGTTAGGGTCCTGCGCCCCTTTGGCTGCTTGGTGGTCATACTGCTATGTGGTCTCGCCCTAGTTCGTTGTTGCTCCTTTTTCTGGAGAGTTGTTTTGCACCGGAGGGGGAGTTGGTGTGTGGGTGTTTGAATGCTGCTATTTGCTGTTTTTTAAAGGACTTCTAGCCCTCCCATGGGGTTACTGCAGCAGGAATTCATACCTGTGCTACAGCCCAGCATACAGACTGCTGACAGGTACCAAGTGGAAAAACCCTGCTCATAGTGTGCTGTGTTTTGTCAACATGTTTTACTGCCCATGGTTTTCAGAAATTTGTTACTCAATATTTATCTTTTTTTTTAATCCATTTGTGCCTACATTGCCTGGCAAACCATGTTGTTCTATTATAACATTTATTTTTATTTTTCCCATAAGTTGCCAGTATCTGTGTCCTTTCAATTTAACAATCACCGTTGAATTTAAACAAAAATGTAGAAAATCTCCCAAATGATACCAGCGTTCAATCATGTATTAGCAAAAGTATAACCCTTTCTTTTAAAGATACTGGTTACTGGATCTGTTTGTAGCTACTTTTCTTCATTTAAGTTGTTCTAAATTCTGTTTTCCAGCTGTTTACATGACACACATCTTCAAAAGCACTGCTGGCTTGCTCAGTAGCTGTAGGTTGTATATTCTCCTTTAGGTTGTAACTGACCATAGCATTCAGCGGCCAGCAATGTTTAAGATAGTAAAGATGGAAAAGAGGGCTTATCCCATAACCTCTGAATATGCTGGAGTATTTTCAGTGCAGTTTTGCTTCACTCAGCCTAGCTCAATGAATTGCCCAGGCTAGTCTCTTCCTTGCCTTTTTCCATGTGCTACAGAGGTCTGCTGTTTTGGCCGAGAAGTCTCTTCTCAAATGCTGGACTTGCTGATTTAAGAGAAGGTGGGGTGGTATTGTTGGTGAGGGTAATTCCCAGACTTTTCCCTCTCTTGTTTCCAGCATCTCTGGATTGGCATAGGTGCCCTCACCCTTTATTTTTAATTTCCTTTCTGTCCTTCAGTGTGCTTGCTGGATTTGGTCCAGCTCTTCCCTTCTTACCCATGACGCAGGACTTGTCTCAACATTAGCATTATGCTTTTCGCTCTAATTTAATTTATGCTGCTCCTTTAGTAGTGCTAGGGCTCTCATTTCAGGGTGTATCTTTTGCTTCCCTTCCCAAATAGGGTTTGCAGGTAGATATTACTAAGTCTTGATCTTACTTAACCAGTTCTGGACCAGTGCAAGTAAAGTGTAGTGTTTTGGCGCTGCAGAACATTGTTTTAAGGACAAGATTTAGGTATTGAGTGCTACAGGCCAGCGTGAGGGCAAAGAACTGATCATAACAATGGCCTTTAACAGGGCAATATCCCAAGAGTTTCCCCAGCCAGCATCACTTTAGCTTGCTTAGTAGCTGGACCTTTGTTCTGTTTGAAAACAAGTCCTGAACTTCTGCTCAGAATAAATGTAATCCCTGCCTGGTGTCTAGTATCTCCACAAGAGCTGGCTTCTACTGATGCAGACTCACAGCCTGGCTTGATTAGGGCTTTGTGTTGGCCTGTAAAGAGTTCACTGCACCTTTCTTTAGTCAAAGAGTTATCGGTGCCCATGGGATTTTATAGCTCCTTCCTGCACTTTCCTACTGGTAAAAGATGCCCTTTGCTCTTTACGGTGGCAGCCATCTGTCCCCTTGCTCTAGAGAAAGCAGGTTCATCTTTTCACTCTTCTTTCAACCCCAACCATTTATAGAAGTGATTACAAGGAGGAGGTGGCCTGGGCAGCAAAGGTAGAGAGGAAAAAAAAAAAAATTCCTTTCCCCAAGCAGGGAGAACTCTGTACATGCTGGGTTAACAGAACAGATTTTCTTGTTAGCCAGAACAGCAGCATTTTTCCCCCCCCCAACAGTCATAATCAAAGCAGTGAGAGCATAGACTGTTTATGGAACTTCTAACTGTTGAAAGACTTGCAAGCTACTAAACACATGATTTTTAAAAAATAGCATAGCACGGGCTATTTGGCTCTCCTTATATAAACTCGGGTCTGGACAGCAAATATATAGTAAGTGACATGCAGCACCTTTTAAATTTACTGTAGTGCACCAAATAACCGTTATTTGATTTTGTCTGTCTCTCTTTCCTTCATGGCTTAAGGCATCATACAGTTACCCGGGGTATAACTAAAGGAGTGAAAGAAGATTTCCGCCTGGCCATGGAGCGCCAGGTCTCGCGCTGTGGGGAAAATCTCATGGTGGTCTTGCATAGGTTCTGCATTAACGAGAAAATACTGCTGCTTCAGACTCTTGCTTGAATGGACTGGACCAGTCTGTTGCAATACTGCACTGTGTCTTACAGAGAGAGGGGAAGGCTCTTAATTGTATGAACAGCAGCATGGCAGTGGAAAATCACTCGTCCAGGGAGTCAAAGAAGTTGCCTATGAGTTACAGGTTCTGCAATACATGAACACTGCTCAGTGTTTGTTCACCACTTAGTTTTCTTAGGTGGGTAGATCAAACTTTATAAATAAAACTTTGTTTAAGAAGTCTTCTGTCATGTCCTATCTGTTTTGGGTTTTTTTCCATAGTATTATACTAAGATGTGCATCTTGGTTCTTTCCGTCTTTATACATACACAGAGAACGTAGCAGGGTATTTCAGGCTTTTTATTAGCACTAGTTTGGGAATCACAGCATGAGTGAATTTCCCGAGCTTCCAGAAACTATTATCTTACATTGAATTGGTCTGCTACCTCTTCCTTTTTGGCTGAATTCTACCTGTATTGCTGGTTGTCAGATTCAGGGCCCGTACGTAAATCCATTTATAAAAAGGACTGCTTTGCTCGAACTTTGGTAATATCCAGGTGATCATACGAAGTCAATAGGAACTGGCCTTTCTGCACTCTTAGAGTGTAGCACGTGAAACTCAAACCTCATCCATGCTACAGGTGTGTAACACAAAGGCCCTGAACATGCACAGATGGGCTGCTAAACCTGTAGCAGCAGCGTGCTGATTAATAAGCCAATAGAAGAGATCTTTGGCAGCAGGCTTCAGCAGGATCCTAAACCTAAGGTTTTGGTCCAAGACCAAATTGGAAAAACACAATGAAGAACGATGAGTTGAGTCGCCGCTTTCCGCAGCATGCTGTGGCACACAAGGGGCCCTGAGCTTTCCGAGCCAGTCACTGCACTGCTGACCCAAGTGCAGGGCTGAGGATGCTGCCAGCGCTCCCGAGTCAAAAAGACGTCCGAGTTAAAGGTGTGCCAGTAGCCGGAGTGGCGCAGGCATGCAGCAGGTGCCAAGGGCATACACAGACCCCAGACCACGTGAGTAAGGGGGTGCCTTGTCAGATGCAATGATTGTTACCACCGTCCCATTCTGATAACCCCTTGCAGTCACCACCCAGATCCCTTGCAGTTCCTTTCATAAGCACCTTCAGACTGTCTTTGACCGCCCAACTATTGCAATATGTTCAGTTTCTCTATGTGAAGGGGAGAGATCAGTAAAATATTTACAAAATACAGATACTGCAGCAGACCAGTAAGTTTTTGCTACATAGGAAAATACTGTCCCTTAAGTCACAGAGAAGTCTGGATGACAACTTCCATGGCACTGTAAACTTGAACTAGTATCCCTTTTTAGTAATACAGCCTAGCACGAGTGACAGTATTTCAGGCTAATCCTCCTTATGCTCTCGCCCCTTCAGAATCTAGGCCCGCTACACCTTGACACGTCCATCAGATTTTCCAGAATATCCTTCTTCTGTAAAGTAAATATGCTATTATGACCCAAAGAGTTGTCGCAGTGAGGTTTTGAGTCAGATGCTCTGCGTGGGATTGACTGTCTTGCATCTTCCACTTAAAAGGGAAATAGTTTTCAAACACTTCGTGTCCAGTGTAGACCAGGATTGAGTTCATTCCTGAAAGGAAGCACAGGTCATACCATTGGAAAGAGCAGGTATGAGCTTGCTTCAGAGTAAGCAGGCAGAGGCATGGCAGGCTTATGAAACAGAGTGGCACCGAGACAATGGCTAATCAACAACTAATGTTACTTGCCCCAAAGATGCCACACACATGTTTTCAAATACTGTCTGAGGGGTTCTCTCCCCCAAAACATTAATTGAAAAGAAATACAGACAAGCTATATGCTAAATTGAAATACAACCAAATCAGTGTCCTGCAATTTTATTGACAAGAAGAATAATCACAGTTATTGTCTTCAGAGTGGCTGAGTGCCAACCTATTTGGTCAGATCTATTGCCTTTACAAACAAATGCTGACTGCCCTTCAAAGCTCTGGGATTTCTGGTAGGAGATGTGATACCATGCTGGCACCCTACCCATCTTCCTGTCCAGACACCAGAGCTGTTGAAAGGTTCCCTCTGCTGTGGGCTGGCATTCTGTACTCAGATGTTTGTCAAGAGCCCGGTGTGGTTAAAACCACAGTGGGATGCTTTGGGAGACAGGCTGATGTAAAAACACAGAGACAGAGCCTACACAGCTCCCCAGGGGACTTTGTCTTCCACATCTTCAGAAGTGGTATGACTCTGCTGACAGGCCTTTGAGTTTCCCATTGGGTTACCCAAGTCTCAGCAGTCCTTTCCAAACCCAACTACGAACCAGCTGTGGTTTTTTGCTTGGTACTAGGCAGCTGTTCCCTGGGACCTTAACTTGAGACCAAACTGAGAATGCCCATTTGGCAATGGCAGCTTCCAGCTCTCATTTGAAGATTCAACAGTCCCTCTCTCCTAAATCTCTCCTCTCGAGTGTCCCAGCTCTACGCAAAGATTCAGCTCAAGTTAATCACTCTGGCATCCTTCAGGTTACCTCATTCTAAATCCCAACTCTTTTAAAGACAAGGGAAGCACAAAAAACATAAAAGGACAGTATCAGTGCAGAAAGAATTGGAAGGAGTATGTTTCCTGCCATGATTTTTACTGACCTGGGTAGAAAAATGGAGCGCCCGACCATAGTCTCTTGACATCCACGAGGTAATATATCAGCAATAAGAGGATGAAGGCAAAGCAGCTCATGGTTGTCACATACGATATTGACCTACACACATTTTCAGTAGAAAGGTTATTTAGAGAGCTATGTGACACAGACAGATCTCAGTATGAGAAGGGTAAAACATTCTCCAAGGTAAAATAGTACTTAACAAAATTGTACTGAAAGTTGTATTTCTTTGCTTACCATAAATTCTTGTTTATGGGAATAAACCCTTCTTCTTTAGAACATTTTGTCAAGACAGCAGAAATAATTCCCTGAAATAGAAAGTTGCTAAAGTTTATATAACCACTGCAACATGTTACAGAAGTACTAAGTTTGCATTGCATAACAATACACATCTATTAAAGAGCTACATAACTTTCTGACTTACCATTACTATGCTCCATATGAAGAACCGACTCATAATTTTTTTGTGCTGGTCTTTGTAGAACAAGATAATTTTTCCTGCCTAATATAAAAAGAGTACACAAAATGAATTAATGCCCATAAATGTAACTACATTTCGAGAGCCAGATATATTTGCCACTGGCTACCTGTGCTAAGACAGAGAAGACGAGTAGGATATATATCACCTAAGTGGCTGAAAGGCTCAGAATGGGAACTCTTTGCAAAGAGTGCACACAGATGGGGAAAATACCTAAATGCAACCCACTCGGCAAGAGAGGTGCACCTCTTCTTCCTTCCCTACTATGTTCACGCTGAGGAAGGGGACAAGCAACTTTGTTAGGTTAACACAACGTGACTCGAGCTCCATCTCCCTCAGCAAGGACTGCACGAAGGAGCAACGCCACGTCGACCCCCTAGCCCCAACAGCTACTCCACGGCACCACGTCGCACCCTGGCCCGCTCGGAGCACGTGTTCCTTTTCATGCACCACTAAGAGATGTGTCCTGATGACTCATTCCTCAGTGTCACACTTCTGTTCCAAGCTCTGCCCTGCAGAGATTCCCGATGAATTTTTACCCAGTGCTATGTGCGGTAGCGTTCCTTTCCCAGCACAAAAGTTTCAGTTTGGTTAACAGCTGCTGCACAGACAGAAACACCAGCAATGACTAACTAGACCTGCATCAAAAAGCGTCGTGATATCCTATTTTAAACATGGTGGTGAGCTATGAGCTTTTGATGTTGGTACCACTAATGTTCCCCTGCCTCCCTCGTGTCTGGGAAGGTGAGCACACCCATAGCACCTATGCAAGACAGCTAACACTGCATGTCAAGTGGAAAATTAGTAACGGGAAGCATTTACAGCTGTGACCTTTAAAACCCTATGTTTAAAATGAAGCTGTGAAGTCTATGCGCCTCTTGGCCCTATTTTCCAACATGCAGAGCCAGCCTACTCCCAGCATAAGCCCAACCTTAAAACAAGCAAAGGAAGTTTCCGGGTGGATATTTTGCAAAATTCACGTGTCCGTCCCTCACAAAAACTGAGACAAAGTCTTGGTTTATTTAATGCAAGCTACTGCCAGGTACAGATTCCACTTCTCTGACACTCACCTCAGGCTAAGTCAGCCTGAAAGCATTCCTCTGGAAAAGGTGGTGTTAGAACCAGTCTCGGCCTTAAATAAAGAAACCAAATTGCCTCCCCACTTCCAAGATTCCTTCAAATCTTCCCATTACAGCACACAGCCAGAAAGAAAAGCGGTACCTGCAGTCCTAGAAATGCCATAAAAATGGTATTTATGGTCCCCAGGATCCCTTCAGGATCATATGGCATCGTTGTTTGGTAAATCACCTTAGAGAGAAAACAGTTGTTACAGGGCACCAGAGCAACCAATCTCTTTTCTCTGCCATCCCCCTGCATGTATCATTCCCAAGCCCCTCCTGACAGCTATGTTCAGCGCTCGCCTGTGGCGTCACACTGCAAACCAGAAGCTACTTACACTTGAAGAGGGATGCTGATATATATGCTTTTCTCCAAGAAGTAAACGATCAATGTAACCAGCCGCTCCTCCAGTGCAGTTGGGATAGTTTCCAAAGTCTCCAATGCCCCCAGGACCAAGATAGCCCCTTAGGACAGAAGCAAACAGGTTATGGCACACACTGGTACACTCCACCCGAATAATAGCTGGTCCACTGGCCCAGCGCACTAGGTGTTCCAAGTTTTTCCTGGCCAGAGGCACACAGTGAAACACGGGTCCTACATGACAGCTGGCCGGTGGCCACCCTGTTTTGATCATCGCAATGCCACGAGCAGCTGGGCCGTGAGGGGACGGGCAGTATCTGGAGCCTAAAGCAATGCTTCAGTTCAGCCCTGGCCACCCAGCTGGCTGCTCTACTTGCTCTGCAGGTGCTGACCCTTTGAAGGGGCAAAGATAGAGCCAGGGATGACACTGCGATGATAATGTATCACTGTACACAGACCTCTGGGAGATTTTAACCCTCCTCTTTAGCTAGAATGGAACAAGGATGTCGCCTTTATAACACCTGGTGTTTTAGTACCAAAGTAAAGTTTTTTTTTCAAGTGATGAATGCTTCCTTTAACCCCGCTGGCCGAAATGCTCTCCTCTTCATTCTTTCCCTACGGCTAATAAAATGTGTTTTCTACTCGGTAGAAGAAAAACAATCTGATGCCCCACAGAAAGTAGTTTGAATGCACAGTCTTACCTGGGACAACCTGGCACTGGTAACAAAAAGGTCAGGCAGAGCCAAATCACTTCTAACATCAGAATGAAAATCCACTGTGGCCAGTAGGGGAGAATATCCTGCAGAGCAGGACATGGCGTCTCCTGCATGAGATGGAGGGAGGGGGGGTATTAGCTGGCAAGTAAAAACCATGCCCTTGGGGACATCCTGTACTTCCTGGCAGGCAGTCCCCCAGATACAAGAGGGAGCTGTTGTTATTACAAACCAGGGTTCTACCAACAGACCTTTCATCTTCACAAACAACTTCCAGACACTTAGTTACTTGGGGGAGGGGGAGAAACAAACCAAAACAAAAGCCCACAATGTTTTTTAGCTTGGAAAATGTCAAAAGGAATTTTGATTCATGAGTAGAACAAAAGCCTTTTGGGAAAACAGACTCCAGAAAGGCCAAAAAGCAGTATTACTTTCCCCTGCTGTGAACAAACACTGCCAAAATTAACTGGACAAAACACAGGCCACAGGGCTCCGCATAGAGATGCCTGTCCCTGGGGTCCCTTGGCAGTGGAAAGTCATCAAAAGTGCCTGGGAATGCCTGCTTCTAAGCCCCATCTGAATGGATCTGTGAAATCCTCAAATACAGCAAAGCTAGATGTGATAAAATGCAGACACTGAAGGGTGCATGTTCCCCGAAATTTTTGCCAGGTCACACTGCACTACACATCAGGTAAGATGCTACGTGTTTTCTTGTCATTTCTATTGTGTTCTTTGTGCCCAACAAGAGCAAAAGCTCCCAAACCCTATTCCAGTGTCACCTGTCATCTCCCCACATGACTCACCAAGGTCCCACTCTCAGCCCCAGCTCTGGCAAACAGGAGTTCTAGAGCAGCAACCACCAGATAGGTGAATCCCAGCCTCTGGAGCACCCCAGGAATACGCAGATTATCCCAGGACACTGAAAAACGTGAAGCAATGTGGAAGAGGAGCAGACATGAGGTCTTTTGTAAATATGAAAGCTACCCTTCTCCAGGGAGAGCTGAGACCCACTGCACCCGCAGGTAGAAGGGACGCCTCCACTCTGCCACCTCGCTTCCTGTAAATCATAACCCTGTGAAAGTCACCACTAAGATGAAAACAGTGGTCGGCACAGGGGTCAAACAGAGAGAATTGTGTCAGTGCAGAACTGAGCAGCACTCTACAGGATACCATCAAACTGCCCCCATGCAACTGGTCAGCACAGCAAGGCTGACACTGTTTCTCTCAACAGCCCAGCCAAGGAGGCAGGAACAACAGTTGCAGAAATACAAGGAAGAGAGCAAGTTTCACTCACGTGGTCCAAGGCAGTAATTGGGATTCACAACTATGATTCCCAGCAGGATCAGCACAAAACTTCTCCAGAGGATTTTCCCAAGCACCTTCCGCTTGGAACTTCCCCACCTCAGCATGCTGCTCAGTGACAGTGATATCGATGTCCCCATGATGAACACAAACCTGGAGAACAGAGCACACATCTGATGAGACATCTGTTGGCTCCATTTCTCATGTGCGTGACAACAAACACTAAAGCTAACAGATTAACCTGCATTGGCCCAACAGAAATGCATGCATTGACTGAAATTGGACAACTTTATTTCTGCAGATTGCCAGGAATTCCCAGACAACTGAGCTTGCACTGTGGCGCCTTTCCACTTCTTTCAGTGGTAAATCGAGGCAATAAAGTTCAGGGAAGTAATTGCATGCTGGTCTTTTTGCAGCAATACATATGCCACCAAAAAATTCCATTACCCAAAATTAAATTAGCATCTTCAGAGCAATAAAACACCAGCTGCAAATCTAGGAGTCAAATTCAGAACTGGCCCGCTCCTCCCCTCTAGATTACGTTCACAGTCCAAGTCCAGCTCCTATCTCCGAGAGCAATCACAACCGGTGTGTATTTTAGAGAAGCATGCTAGGGGCAGACGGGGTAATTGCCTCCCCATAAGACCGTTCTCTGGTTATAGAGAGATTAGCTTAATTCAAAATTCCCTTGGCTATTTTAGCTCTGGATACACATCAGTCCAGCTTTGAATCTTGCCAGACTGACCGCCTTCAACACAGTAGTGTGGCAACGAGCTCCTCAGGGATACTGCACTTCCACTGGCAGGGTAACCCTGGGCCTCCCACTGACGTTGTGTGTGGGGAGGAAGGAGGGTGTGGGGCAGCCAAAAGCACTTAGCTCTTCTACTGGTTCATAAGGATGACGCTGTTATCGGGAGGGGCAGATTCCTATCAGCCATTTAACACAAATTCACCCCTCCAAATACGTTTCTACATGAAGGCAAGGCGCACATAATGTTCTCCTTGCAACCCGTAACATAAAGAATCACTTGACACTAGAACTATTCTTCAGGAAGACTTACCATGGAAACACCAGATCTGCCACTGTTAATCCTACAGAGAAATATGAAAGCACGCATTATTTACCTCAAACCCTCCCTAAATTCTAACAACATTATTGTTGAGTTTTCAGAGGGATTGCAGGCTGCTTGCGATTACCTGATGCCCCAAAATCTAAACCACATTATAAACAAAACTTACAAGGAGCTAATCATCTCGCTTCACTGCTTTTACCATTCTTCAAAAATAGGGTCAGAAATGATTGGTGCATCTTGGGAAGGATTTCAGGGATGGGATCCTTGCTATTCTCCACTAGAGCAGCATGACACCCAACCCCTTCCCCAGCCGCTTGCCAATCAAGGCATTATGTTTGTACAGCATCGAGCACTATCGGCTTGACTGTGGTCATTAAACAACATAGAAAAGTTAAAGATATGAACCTGTGTCAAAAATGTAAAGGTTACACACAGATTGTGATCTGAAACCATCCCATCACTGTGACAAGCAGGACTATGCACTGCTTTGCCCATTAACCTAACAGGCCAGATAGCTTGCTGAGGTGAACTGGCACAACGTCCCAGCCTTCAGCTGAGCAACAGCTCGTTGCAGCAGCTGAATGCTGACCATATCTAGATACTGCTGCAGTTAAAACCCAGATTAACTGTCTCAATTGTACTTTACCATTCCAACTCTCATGTTTGAAGAACCAGTATTTTCCTCCTCCATAGTTAACAAACACCATAATTATAAGAGAGAGCCTAAAAAGACAACAACAAAAACACACACAAAGTATCACATGTCGATGAAATACATATATATGAACACACAGTTAATGTTTACCCCCATTAAAACATTTCTAACTGTGAGATCTGGTTTATTTTATTTTTAAAGCAAGATTACGTGCAAGGTTTCCAGCTTTGCCAAACAGGAAGCAGCGTTTCAAAGATGATGGGTGGCGGTGAACCAAAGTAAGCTCCTTCACGTAGTGTTTTCACACTGAACATATGTTGTTCTTTTCCACCCTCTGCCACAACTTTAATGTTTGCTCAAACTAGATCAACTGCAAAGTGTTTTCGAAAATCCAAGAATTAAAACCTTGATTATCTTCCAAGTAAAATAGACCCCCTTGAACTGTCCAGCTGCTATACATTGCCATACACTGTCAAACCGCCATTGGAAAAATCTCATTCCCCTTGGCAGAGTTGCTTTTGAGCAAGGTCTTATGCTCACCCTCGGAATGTGTCCAGGGAACGCAGCCGCTGCCGAGAGGCTGTGCTCCACAAACGCGGGGTGGGATCGCTGCTAATGGAGTCTGTTGTGTTCGGGGACCCGAGCTCCTTCAGGAACAAACCAGACACACGAAGAGCAAGTCAGCAGCTGCATCAACTGCCTTCGGAACAGAGGTCAGCAAACTGCAAACTTTTGCATACTGTGTTTGTCTTCATTCTCCCCATCATCCTCTTATTTCCCCACTTGCCACTTCTAACCCCTGCACGGCTCCACCATATTGCAATAATATTTGCAGATGCTCCACACTCCACCTTTGACCAGGGTGGAAACAACAATGCAGTGAAAAGAGCCTGTGTTTGAGACTCATGAGAGTTGGGTCCAGTCCAAATCAGCCACAGACTTGCCATCACTGTGAGTGCTGCTTTACAACAGAGCTGAGCAGATCCAGTTGCCGACTCGCAAACGGGATCCTTCCCATCTCATCCCATCACTACTTGTCTGACACCACAGAGACACTGTTTAGGGAGCTAAACCAGCAGAAAATGAGTCCTTTTAAGTGCAGGAGTGGCTTCTTTCCAATCGAGTTCCCTAAATCACTCTGATCAGCCCCAGTGACAGCATAAAGAAGCAGACATCGCTATAACACAGCTATGGAGATGAACAACTACAAGAATTCCTGCAGAGCTCTGCTCCCAAGCCTTTGGATTCTAGACAGGTTTGGACCTCGAGATGTGAAGCCCAGACTGTGATGATCTATCCGTATTCTAGCAGAAAACATGGCTTACACAGAAATGCCAGCTTTAGGGCTGTCACAGAAATCTTGACTTAAGCATAGATCCTAACTGAATTTCCTACTATGCTGGAAGCAGACGTGAAAGCTGGCATTTCTTCCGTTACCTTATGTTGTCTATGTCAGAAGGGGACAGTATTTTCACCAACACGTTTGCTTCGAGGGAACTAAAGAGGGCTCAAAGCTGTATGTTCAAGACTTGCAAGAGCTCTACTAGGAATCCACTAAACTTGTGTGGAAACCCAGTCTAGCACTCTCCATTGACATAAAACTGCCTGTCTGACATCGATACAAGATTTGCCAAGGGGAACGTGCACAAGGGGAAGATGATTAGTGATAAACAAATCCCCGGATGTCTGGATAGTGTGTGTTCCTCAGAGATGAAAACACTACAGAATGCAAATTAAAGTTACTGTGGTCACTCACAGAATTAATCAGACGATCAGTTTCTCTGTGGTTCAGTTTCTTGTAAACCCAGTTTCTGACTGGATCAATTCTGAAAATCAGTAACAGTTTAAAACACAAAACAAGGTGTACTTTATAGCCAATTTCATCTTAATACCAACTATTTAGCAGCATAAATCAGAAGTTAGGACAGTCCCTATTTCTGTTTTCCCAGCTCACATAGATAATACTGAGAGTCAGCCAGTTCCTGGGGCCTCAGTTAAGTCCAGCTATGTAATTACACTGCCACAAGCTCAGGTTCAGGGGCTGTATTCTCAGGTTGTTTACAGGCAGGGATGACTCCTGTCATTCAGTACACAGGATGGAAGGCTGCCCATGCTACACACGCTTAGGTCCCACTGACTTGTATTGCCAGTTCAGGGCTAGGCCCAGGAACAAGTCACACGTGGCTGAGGCAGGGCGTGTGCGAACTTACCACAGACGTCAGCTGCTTTGCAGTAACCGCTCTACACACAAGCTAACCAGGCTATAAGATATACCTCAAGGGAAATCGTATCACTCTGTATTTATTATCATATGCACAGCTCCCACAGCTTAACTCGTACATGGCAACAGGATCTGATCTGCAAGCAGGGCGACAGTGGGGCTCTGAAGCGCTACCACGCTATGACGCATGCTTTTAAACTGGCAGCCCCACTTCACCTACAAGGAGGTACCACAACACTGTTCACTTACTTACTTCATAAAAAGGCGCCCAGCAATCAGGATAGCAAGGATCCCCATGTAAACCAGGAAAGCAAAGAGAATAGCTACATGAAAGAGAGAAGAACACAACTCTGTAACTGATCTAACAAAACCATTCAGCAGACTGGGCTTGGCCAAGTGTGACACAAACATGACACACACAAAAAAGCCCAACCCACCAATCATCACGCCAGCTTCTCCATGCAATACATATCCCCAGCCTGACTCCCAGAGTAAAAAAAAACCAAAACAAAACAAAAAACCACAACAAAACCCCTAAGCAACCCAAAACAAAAGCAGGCTAGTTTCAAAGTGCAGCTCAGTGACTCTACATCTTGGCATAAAAAAGGCAGAATAAAACTGCACTGCATCACAAGGCAATGGTGAGAAAAGAGTCAATGTGCTGTATGTTCTAAAGAAGAAACTAGAGATTTAGAAACAGCCTCAACATGAACAGAGACAGGGGAGAGGGTAATACACCAAGTTTGCAAGCATGGAGAATTTTTCTTTACAGCTGCAAAACTGGAAGGACTGAAGAATAACCTAATGTAAAGGAAAAGAATGGAGAAGTCATAGACAAGAGTTTGAAACAGGCCCGGGAAAGAGATGAACCAAAAAGCAAGACGTGAGGTTTAAAATTAAAAGTGCAGAAACAAACAAAAATCCAAACGCTGTATGAATTGTTTCCTATTTTGTGAGAGAAGCAACACAGAGGGAAGAAGAGGGAGGATTCTGTATACATAAACATGCAGGGAAACAGGAACTAAATATGAAAATATCTCTCTCTGGACACATACCTGCTGATTTTTCTGGGCTACTCCCTGCTGCAAAAAGGTTGTGGGCATATAGTATATCATGTGAAGAGGCCTGACCCTGGTCAGGGCCTCAGGATTGTTGTATAAAACGTAAGGAGGTAAGATGCTGAGAGAGAAGAGGAGCAAGCCCATGACGCATCTTCAGCACAGCATATGAGTGGCTACACGGGCTTTTTAGGAAGTTGGTTCTGCTGGGAGACATGCAAGTTGTAGAATGAAAGGGGAAAACGGAACATTACATACGGAGGTAGCTGTTGATAGGGCCTTCATTGACGACTAGGTCACAAGAAATGGTTTTGGTGCTTGCACTTAGGGTCTTTACCACAAGGGAATAATTGCCAAACTCTCCAAAATGATACTGAATCCTGCAAAGGATAAAGGAAACAAAACTTGCTGAGCCATCACCACTACATTCAAGTACTGTGGCAGCATCTGAAGGGCTGCCAGCCTGAACGCTTGTAGAAAAGGCAAGCTGAAAACTTGGCCTAACAGCGTGATCCAGCAAGCAGCTGCCTGGCTCTGCCTTTGCCAAGCATTACCCACCCCTAGCCCAACGCGGATGCTTTACCACACATGCACTGCCTACTATATTACCCATCTTCCTGAACTACTGCCTCTCTGCAAGAGAAACCAGGCGCTTGCTTGCGCTGGCCCAACGCATACCATTTCGGCTCCTGCTCCCGCTTCCAGTGTAATTACAATGTACGCCACAGCTACAGCAGCGGGGGGAAGACTGAACTCTAGGGCTGAAGAGTCAGGAAGACGGGGGTGATGAGCAGGCAATAAATAGGTGCACGGCTTCAAGGAAAAAAAAACAAACCAAAACCCAAACACAGGACAGAGCTATCCTGGTGTTCTCTGGGGCCAGGCCACGTACTTGCAGAGCTCTCCGTCACCCACAGTGCCATTTAGCAAAAGGGTGAGTGGATGCTGGGTATCGACCATCACTGCCACCGTGCCCGCTTTTCTCAGGCTCCCGTTGCTTGGTGGGACGGACGCCAGGAACTGATANGTTCCGGGGGCAAGCGCCCCCGGCCGGGGCGGCCGGCAGCCCGCGCCCCCCTCCTTAGAAAAGCGGGAGGACGAACAGCGAGGCGAGCGTCGAGCTTGAAACCGCTGTTAAGGTACACCGCCGCCCCGCCTGGCCTTTCCCGTAGGCTGCGGGCTCAGGGCTGCAGTGTCTGCGAGGCAACGATGTAGCCTGCAATGAAAAATCCCAGGGCTGGGAAGAGGGTCCTGCTTCGCCTCCGTCTTCCACGGAGAATGCAGAAAGCACGGCCATGGAAAAGAAACCGCACTTCTCCAGGAGGGAGTTTCCTCCCAGGGAGGTGTCGTCCGTCTCGTTGGCCTTACTGCTCGCGGCCGTCCTGCTCCTTAATGCCCTTCTCTACCTGTACCTCAACAAGCTTTACACCTCTTCGGGACGCGCCGAAACAGACCCCAGCCTCTGCCCTTTTGGGTACTTCAAACTGGGAGCGGTGAAGAATTGTTCCCCATGGCTCTCCTGCGAAGCCATAAATAGGGAAGTCAGGAAACTCAAGTGTGTTGGTGAAGGCGCTGTGAAAAAGGTGAGTTTGGCTTTCCTTTCTTCTGTCCTGTGGATAAATAGCTTTCCGTGTTTGCTGGCTAATTAATGCCCATACTGCTGTTACAATTATCCTCACAGCAGCTAATTACTGTAGACATCCAAGGGCACATGGCTACTGATAAGGTGCGCAGAACAGGTAGGAGAGCGTGACTGGAGCCCTGGGCCACCTCCCTGACACCGAGTGACATCCCGCTACAGCTACACAAGAGAACTCACAAAGATCGGTGAAGCATTTGTGGAGCGTGGTACTATTGTGGCAGAGTAAGACCGGCTGGTTGGGTGGTGTGAAATAATTTAATTTATCTGGATTGCCCATTCCAAAGAAAACTTAGGATATCATGATGTAATTACGACAGTGGCGAGGGCTTGCTGTGACGGGTACGTGGCCCTCCTTACAGCTTGACTGTGCCTGGTGACTGTGATTTGCAGTTGTGGCTAAGCAGTCACTCGGAGGTCGGTGGCAGCTGGTAGCAGTCAGTGGAAGAAGGCTCTCCATGTGTCTTACGTGTCTCTTGTGTGTTCTCAGGTCTTCCTTTCCGAGTGGAAGGAAAACAAAGTGGTCCTTTCACAGCTCACCAACTCAGAGCTGAAGGAGGACTTTCTCCATGGCCTGAAGATGCTGAAAGCGCTTCAAAGCAAGCACGTTGTCCGGCTGCTTGGCTACTGTGAGCAGCAGTTCACAATCCTCACCGAGTACCATCCTCTAGGCTCCCTGAGGGGCCTGAATGAAACTCTCCACATCCCCAAGTACAAGGGCATGAACACCTGGCATCGCAGGTTGATGCTTGCTATAGACTACGTAAGCATCATTCGGTATCTGCACAGCAGCCCTCTGGGCACCTTAGTGATGTGCGACTCGAATGACCTGGACAAGGTCCTCTCTCAGTATCTCCTAACAAGTGACTTTCACATCCTGGTGAACGACTTGGACGCTTTGCCTCTTGTGAACAGGAGTGCCGGCAGGCTGGTGAAGTGCGGTCATCGGGAGCTCCGGGGCGAGTTTGTAGCTCCTGAGCAGCGTTGGCCCTATGGAGAAGAGGTGCCGTTCGAGGATGACCTCATGCCCCCCTACGACGAGAAAACAGACATCTGGAAAATCCCGGATGTCTCCAATTTTTTCTTGGGCCACATTGAAGGAAGTGACATTGTGCGACTGCATTTGTTTGACATCCATACAGCATGTAAGAAGAAGGACCCGGCTGACAGGCCTTCTGCCCAAGAGGTCTTAGACACCTACAGGAAAGTTTTAACTCTGCTTATTCGGGAGGCGGCCATGCCTGGTACTAGGGAAATGTTATAGTGAATCATGGGGCAAACAACATACATATTGTTGATGTCCTTCCTATTTATTTAACTTGCCCAGAGGGCAAAATCTCTGTCCCTAAAACTGAGAAGATGAAGAACAACCAAACTTGTACTTTTTGATTTTAACAAAAATAAATCCAGCCAATGCTGGAGCTGTGCAAGCTTCCCATTGGCATGTTTATCATTGGAAGAGGAGAAGGGAAAGAAATGAAGATGTGTGGGTCCAGGGGGAAATTTTTTCCTTAAGAAATAATACATTTTCTTTTGCAACACTTACACAAAAATTCTCTTTAAAAAATTAACAGAAAAAGAGTAAAAACAAAATACTGGCCCGCTTAAACTGCTTGGCAGAGGGCTGGAGAGCAGAGAGCACGGCATGTCCCCCACAAGCTTTGTGCTGATTCCTGTGGCTTTGGCCCATGTCTTGTCTTCAGAATCCTCACCCACTTCCCCATGGAGTAAAAGCAGTGGGTGAACCCCGATGCCAGAGCCCCAACGGCAGTGTCTCCCTGATGGATGGGGAATAGGTTGTTTTTGGAGCTGTATGGCCATTGCTCTGTGGGCCCTGTACCCCACTCCAGCAAGCATGTGGCCACTTTGTAAGCAAGCAGATGATGCAGATCCCGAAGAGACTGCTTACAGACATGTGCTCTTGGTTTTTAAGCCTTTGCCCCGCAGTGTCCTCAGATGGGCTCAGATGAAGCAGTAAAACAGGAGTCTCATGCTTTTTTTTTTTAATCCACAGATATCCTGAGCACTTTGGAAGAGAGCTGAAGCGTATCTTTTTTTTTTTATTCACTTATCCTTGCTGAGTGTCCTCATGACTCAATGGAAGGAGGGAGAGCAAGGAACGGAAAGAGAATGTAACGTTCTTCCACAGCAATGAGCGTTAAACAAGAGCTTTGGAAAATAAAAGCCCTATATTCAGAACATACAACTCCATTGGGTCTGAATTCAAAGCCTGCTAAGCATAAAGAAAGGCTGCTTTTTTGTTTAGGAGAAAGCTTTTGGTACCTACATGGATGTTACAGCCTTGTACCAACAGCTGGAGAGGAAGAATAATGATGCCTTAATCCATCATTAGGCTCTGTTTGGTGGGATTGGGATGTACTTGTTCTCTTGGTGGAAAAAATGGAAATAGTATGAATCGGAAATAGTATGAATGAGACACATGGACTCTACCATTATGCACCTGAGGACTTTCTGTTCTGCGGGCTAGGTCTTTGAAAAACCTAAGGGCCTGAGACAACTTTCATGTTTTGACTTGAGAGGTGATTTGTAAGCAGAGAAGTACATGGCCCTTTCTGCTGAAGACTTCGGTTCTGTTCTTCGCAGTGCTGATACTCTTCACCTAAACAAGCCATCTTATGACTGCACTGAGAACATGCAGTCAGTTTGTATACGTAATGTTCAAATGCACGTATGTTCTACTGCTACCAACATTTTATTATAAATGGGAAAACTTTACTATGAAATACTAAATTCATACCTGATTTCATACAATACCAGCAGGAGCCCTTTAAAGGCTGCCCATTATGGCTTTCCCTTCCCTCTGGGCAGTCTATTTTCTTAAATTAGCTGATTTTTGCCATTTTTCACTTGTGTAGTCCTTCCCGGCAACTTTCCTGCTCACGTTGTCGGGAAGCAAAGCTCAGAAGTCAGGGTCTCCAGAAGCGAAAAATGATTTTGGATGCTTCGTGTTTGTTTTGGACTTTGACTCAAAACACCTTAAAGAAGCCTAGGGAAAAAGAATGCTCTCTCTGTTGTAATTGTATCATCCAGCCCATGAACTCGTGAGTTGCTATTATTAGGGTTAGAGTTCTACAGTTCCAGCATGAATCCAGGATGTGCAACAGTTGGAAAAGCATCCTGTTACTCAGCTCCTCAAAGCCAGGGATCAAGCTCTGAAGGGCCAACAGTCAAATCTTTTGCATGTGCCCCCAACAATAACTTGTTACCTCTTGTTAGCCATCGTGCATACTTGAAAGAAAAATCAGCATCTGATGGCTGTGAAGCAAACATACCATGTGTTGTTTGTAGGAAAAAAAAACAAACCAAAACCCAAACACAGGACAGAGCTATCCTGGTGTTCTCTGGGGCCAGGCCACGTACTTGCAGAGCTCTCCGTCACCCACAGTGCCATTTAGCAAAAGGGTGAGTGGATGCTGGGTATCGACCATCACTGCCACCGTGCCCGCTTTTCTCAGGCTCCCGTTGCTTGGTGGGACGGACGCCAGGAACTGATACAAGCACTGTGGAAGAAGAGGGTCAAGAGAGCTCGTTAGCGCCAAAGGAGAGTGAAAGGGGGCCCTGCTCTGCACAGCGGCAAAGGAAAAGACAAGGGAAGATGCCCGGGGGCGGGAGCAGCTCCCGCTGTGGGGCTTCCCGGCGTGCCGCTCGCAGGTAAAACCGCGGCGAAGCAAGCTGGCAAAGCCACGGGGAGACGCCAGAGAANTTTTTTTTTTTAAGAGAGTAGCAAGGACAGACACAAAGAACCTGCCAAGCTTCTTATGCTTGTCTCTCTCAGTTAAGAAGAGCTTCTGCTTGGATTCTCGCTCTGTTGTGTACTGTTGCACCTTGCAAACAGCCATATTAATTTCACAGAGTGAAAAACAAATGAGGACAAATTGTGTTTCTGAGTAATTATCTCGCTGTGGAGATGTCTCCCTCTGTTCCTGGATGAAATTGTTACAAATTTTTTTAAGAAAAGGTGTCTCCGTAAATATTCACCCTGAGCACTGGGTCCTCCGGATGTCTCTTCCCCATTCCCTCTCCTTCAGCTTCTGTGTTGTCCAGCATTGTATTTGAGCAGGAATAAATTACATTTGTTCTGAACACAGCATTATGGACCTTCGAAGTTTCTTTTTTAGGATGTTGTTTCTGTCTATGAGGAAACACTAGATGGCAGCATGAAGGTCATCTTAGCATTAGTTATTAGCCATTGCAGTCTCTCCTGCCCAAGCATAGCCAGAATCTGACCTTGGAGCCAGTATTTTGCTAGCAAACTTCCATAAACCCCTAAATGATCTTATTCTGTTTGCATTAGCGAGCCTGTGGTAACAAGACAGATAGATATAAGGGCTGTCAGAAGAGCCACAAGTGCCAGTTGAAGGAGCCACCTCCCCTTTAACTTGCTCATGGTATTCATGTACTTTATTCAACCAAGTTTGAGTGTCACCTCCTTCCAGTCTTTCAGTAAAACCAGAGGAGTTTGCACCCTCTCCATCTTTCTGTTCTTCCCCACTAGGCCCTTCCACAATCTCAAGATTGCATGAATCCCGTCCTTCCCACATTTCCAGCTTCTTTTCCCTTAAAGGGAAGAGGCAAGGCCTCACACAGAGGCAAAAAGAGGCAGGACAGCCCTACATGTAGTTACCTTCCCTCTTGCCAATTTTCTCTGCTGGCCATTCCAGTTTTCACCACCAATGACAGCCTTGGATAAACATTTGGGGGCTTTGCTGCCTCAGTACAAGTATGTCTGGTGGAAAACATCAAAGGATGAAGAGGAGGAAGAGGTCTGTTCACAGCTGAAAGCCTGCAAGCCCCTCTCTCCTCATCCACTCCTCAGCCAGCTCTAGGCCAGAGGGCATGACCTCCCCTGCCAAGACCACTGCCACAACTCTGCCTAACCTCAACAACAGCTGCTGGTTCTCATCTCAACCTCAAACCAAGGGCCCCACATTCCCTGTCCTTTTCCACGAAAGATGCTTCTCCTGGGATGGTTATTGCCAGGTTTCCTATTGTATCCCTCTTCCTCCAACTCAAAAGTCCAGCCAAAGAAGCTGTGCAAAGACACAGGCCACACAAGGAGAAGGACTGCTACTGGTGCTCACCTCCTGCAGAAAACCTCTCCTTCAGAGAAGTTCCCCAAACCACCATAGGTGGTCAGTGTCAAGGCAGATATGGTCCTAGTGGGCACAGGGCTTTTGTTTGCTGCCATCACCGAGATGAAGGCCTTGCATCTGGCCTTTTGCCCAGGGACAGGACAACCCTGTTGCTGACGTCAGTGATCTGCACCACCTTGCCCTTCCCTTTTGGGCAATGCCTCCTCTGCCGTCCCTGCAGCAGTCCCACAGCACATCCTGCCCACCCCATCTGACCAGCTAGACAAACAACCAAAGCAGAGACCATCTCTCAGACTCAAGAAATCGCACCTGGTTCCCACAATGAACCCCCCTGGGACGCAGCTATGCCAGCAGTGGAGGAGACAGGAAGACCCAGGACATGCCAGCTGAGCTTGCTGACAGTCTGGCTGCGGCTGCCAACTGTGTCAGGGCACCTGGACCCACGGCTGGTATGGTATGCTCTACCCTTGGTCCCATGCTGTTACCAAAACAAATTCCCAGTGGATTTCCCAATAAGCTTAGCCCTTACCACGTAGATTTGTACCACAGGATCCAGAATGGAAACAGCCTGTCTCCGAGCAGAGTCCCAGATTCAGTTCAAACCCACTGCTCCTTTGTTTTTCTCCTTAGAGTCATCCAAAGAATAGCACTGGTCAAGGTTATGCTGTTTTCCTTTCCAAACTGCCTGCTGGCTGCAGGCTTCTGGGTGGCTGAAGTCTGAGGTCGCGTGTTTCCCTTTGTGTGCCGTGGGTTTCAGACCACATCCTAAAAGCAGTTCTGTAACGCTAAACCCTGTACAGGTGAGCAGCCTTTACGGCAACTCATCTGTATGTTCGACACCATCGGATGTAGAAAGTATTGCATGCATATCCACAGCAGCTGCTATGGAGGCCTGGGTAAATGCTGAGGAAATAAAATGAACACAACCTATTTAATTGAACGGGGTTGGTTCGTTGATTTTTTTTTCATTTTTGAAGGATACTTTCAAAGTCTGTGTTACTCTGTATTCAATAGAGTGGTAACTATTAAGTGTATCAGAAGTTTAGCATACCACACAAACTTTTTGAAATTCTATCACAAGCTCTAAAACAATATTTTCCTTCGGTGCCACATAAACAAAGCATCAGATCATTATCTTGGTGAAACAGAGGCAGTGCTGTTTGCCAAATATAATTTGTGAGATACTTGGCAGAATTTGCGACTGTAAACTGATTCTATCATTATGACTTTCCAACAGTCAAGAGACCCTGGGAACAAAAAAAAAGTGGTTCTCAAGTTCTTCTAGCATGATATAATGTGTATATTTGTAGAGTTCATCCAAATAAATTATATGCTAGATGGTACTTTTAAAAAAGAAGAAGGATTTTATGGTTTTATTTTAATTGAAATCCTGTATACTTGAGATGACCGCATGATTTTCAATAATTGTCAGTCTGTGTTCTGAAGTCTATAATCCAGTATTTATCAGGATTAAATGGTGAATATTTTTACATTACAGTGATATTTATGTCTCAGCGATTTCTGATTCCATTTAGCTCTGCATAACTCAAAATCCATTAAAAATTGTATACTTATATGTAGAGACCCATACAGATTCTTTGGCCAAAATTTGCAAAAGAGCAAGCTTACTGTTAGATTCCAGCATTCACATTTTGGATATGAAGTAACTGGATTTTCAAAACTGGTAATATTCAGCAGCTTTCAGTCAAATTTATAGTAGTCACTGGAGGCTAAGGACTTTTGGAAAGTGAATTCTTTCCCCATAGAGCTGGAAGACCCTTTTCAGCAACTCTCTTGATAAATCTATGGGACTTAAGTGGGTGCTTTTATCACGTACACGCTAGATTTCTTTGCGGAATGAACAAGGTTCCTGCTTTTGAAAAATCTGGGATTTTTTTTTTTTCTTTTAATTAAATCACGCAGCTATGTGTTTTTCTCCCCAAGAGCTGGTTCCTGCGAGGGCTTGTGTCTGACCCATAACTGAAACTCCCCAGGCTTATTTGCTACTGTGTAGTGTTGAAAATCTAGCCACTAAGCTTGGGTCTCCATGAGTTACGTTTTGCCAGAATAGCTTACGTCAATGCCGTATGTTATTATTACATATTTTTTGTTTGGTGCCTGCATGCTTTGATGACAGGCTGAGATCCTGGAGGTCAGATGCTATACAGGCATAGCACAAAATGACAGTCCTTTCCCTACAAGCAGCTTTAGAATAAGAAAATGGAAAACAACTGATGTCCTCATGCATTAACAGCATACACAAGCGTTGGTTATCCCATCCCACCTCATCCAAGCTACAAATAAATGTGCTACATAATCTACATGGACAGGTCACACCATTTCTTGTGCACGTAATGACAACTGGAAAGCCTGACTTCGCTCTGACCAAATTCAACAGCAGCTGGCATTCCCATTTCTGAAGGTGTTTCAGGAGCCTAAGACTGAAACGAAGCCCAAGCTGTAAAAGGAAACAACAGTGTACCAGGACAAGCTGACCTAGGCTTAAGAGTCAACCAACTTTGGTATTTGAACCAGATTCCTCAAGGAAGTCACGCAGAAGGCCTACACTCCCAGAACTCCTATTGCTACAGGGCAGCAAGAGGCAGATCACCCCTTTTTCTCAGGTTTGCAAGGCTGTCACACTCACCACAGCGCCAAATGTTGTGCTCCTCAACCTATCCCTGTCCTACCCACTGCTTAACATTTGCTAACTTCAGAGGTGTTTGTGGGGGAAGAAAATCTCTCTCTGCCTGTATTCTAGGTTGGGGGTGGGTGGATTATCTGAGCCTTAAATCAAGCATTTAATTAAATCAAACAAATCAGGCACCTGCTGAGTGAGGCAGAGTCTGTTCCTGCGTGCTGGAGGCTGCAGAGAAAAACCCAAGACCTTAAGTCATGGTTTGTGGATGTGGGCCTTGGTTTCCTCCAGCCAGGAAGATGGATGCAGAGTCCTGGGGCATTCCAGCCCCTCCCCAGATTGTCCAGAGCAGAGCTGCAGGGTTAATACAAAAAGTGCCTTTAGATACAGCCTAAATACAGCTTCTCTACACCCTGTACGGGGGAGCCTGATCTCAACTGAGGTCTAGAGGTAGCAGCGGAGCAGTAGACCACCCAAGTTACTTACGTTTATTCTTTCCACTTTTCTTCCACAGACGTGTAAATGCTTTCTTATCGGGCCTGTTAGCAGAAAAGTTCAACATACCGAAAAAGCAAACAAAAAGCCTCAACTTCACAAGAAACTGTTTAAAATCCCTGTAAAACCATGCTTAATTAACTGTCTTGTGTCATGTTGCGTAAGTGATAGAGTCTTTTTTTTTTCTTAGTGGTTTCCACAGTTCTGTGCATGGGTGCCATCTGATTTAATGACCTAGAATTATGTCTAATTGCTGTTCTACTCTTCTTTCCCACACCATGTGGGGCAAGGAACTTTTCTCATGATAACAGTGCCTTAGCTTTTCATGTTTTTATATTGTTGTTTTCACTCATATCCTTTTATGTCCTGATCTGAGGCCTCTTAAAATGAATCTGTTCCATAGCATGGAAAGAGAATGACTTGCCACATCTTGCACTGAGAAAATGGCTCCCCAAAGGACTGAGTTTCCCCAGGCTGGTTGGACATTTGCAAAGTGAGTGCCATCCAAGCGAGCTCTCTAGACTCCCTCTATTCAGTAAGGGCTCAGCGCACTTCCCGGGCACGGGAGGACTCATTCTGAATGTTTGACATATTACATACATCGTGCCCTAAGAATACTTGGGTTTTCCCCTTATTGTCTTATAAAAGGTGAAGACAAATAATAGCAACACTGGCACATACCCCAAATATGCATAAAGCAAAGGGAAATGAACCATATCCATAACGTCTACATTGCAATAGCTCTAGTATCTGAAGGAAGATATGGTAAAAGGAAGCACCAGGGCTGGTGGATAGAAAGAAGCAGGAGGAGAGTATAAAGGATAGCACACCTAACCTATCATGTAGCTCAAACATGCCACATCAGGCAGCACCAAAATAAAGTGTGTGTATATGTGTGTGTTGGAACATCCTCTGCCTAGTTAATCTGCATCTCATTAAGCAGTTCAGACAACTTTTCAAGTTTGTAAACCGAAACGCTTGCTCTGCTCCACCATTTCTGCCAAAGCATAATCCTAGAATTGTGCTTTCTGGCATCAGGAGCATATGGAGCCTAGGAGCAAGCCATGTTGCTCCAGCATCTGAATACCCAGCAACTCCCATTTTGGCACAGAAAAAAAAAAAAAAGAAGAAAGTAGGCAAGATTTTCAGAAAGTTCCGTTTCTGTTTTGATAACCTAAACTGACAGATTTAGTTCCTGTGTGAAAAGTGAAAGCTTGTGACAACCTGAACCTCTTTTTCTCTCCACACCACACACTGCCGAGCCACATCCCACGATTCCGCCGCCACAGAGCGAGCACCAGCGCAGGCGGGGGAAGGCGCTTGCGACTCCGCGCCCACCAGGCTTTCACAGCTGCTGAATTCACGCCTCTGCCGGCCCTCTACCCGCCTGCGCGTTTTCCCTCAGACGCTGGCAGGATGCAAGCGGACAGACGGCTGTACCCCCCGTGCCTGCATCCCCTGGGAGAGAAACCGCCACCTACTCGCGTCCTCTCCCGCAGGGAGTGGTAGCTAGAGGGGAAACAGCGGGCGGCGGCGAGGAACCTCGGGCCGCCCGCCCTCAGGGCCACCCCGAGATGGCGGCAGGCAGGCCGAAGCGCGGCGCCTCACGCCGGCCCCGCCGGCTCGCCTTGACGTCACTTCCCGCCGCCCGCGCGNGCAGGAACAAGAGGCGGATCATGCGCATCTTCACCCTGCCCCCCGCCGCCGAGACGCCGCCCGAACCCAACTTCTACGACAGCATGAAGAAGATCCGCCTGCGGCAGCAGCTGGAGATGTACTCCATCGGTAAGTCACAGGGAAGAGGGGGCTGCCCTGGGCCTGTGGGGACGCTTCCTGCAGGGGAGGCCTCGAGCCTGCCTGTCCTGGGGCGGCGGGGACGGCAGGGCTCCTGCCCCAGCGCCAGTCGCCGGAGAGCGAGGCGCCAGGAAGTATGGAGCGAGGGAGCGGCCGTGCAAGCTGTCAAAACGAATCCGATGTTGACGTTAAAAGGAGCTGGGGACGTCTGAATATTGTCGAAAGGTGGATGGGTTTGTAAAAGTTGAGAGGGCGGTGGAATCATGAGTGGTTCGGCTTCATAAGTTGAAGATAAACGAGAATTTTACTGTACCGAGTATTGCCACTCCCATCTTCCTGTTGAAGGCCAGGATGGAGGTAGGAAAGAGCCCCATGCCTCTGACAGCCCAGAGGTCCAGCTCAGAGGAACACATGTACTTGCTTCACATCTGCCATACATGCACGCCTGGAGGGAATACGGGCAAGAAATACTTAATGAGTTGAAACCACCTTTTAGATGTAAAGATTTCACGTAAAGATTCTTAAACCAGGCCATTGCTTTCTGTAGGAACAGAAAAGGATGTGCTTCCTACAGAGGAATGCCTGCTGGCATTTGTTGGTGGTGTTTGTTCCACCGCACACAACTCTTTGATCTCCCTTTGCCTTGCTAACCAGATTAATTTTGAAGTCAATGTAGTTGTTAGCCTGTGGCTTGTATATTGTGGAGGAGATGAGTGATGTGGAGATCAACCGTGTGACTAACGAGTCTTTCAGGCCATCTGTAATGTTACGTCTGAAGCCATAGTCTTTAATTTTTATTTTTTTTTTTACATGAAAGGACTTGAATGGAATTGTGATTCTCTGCCATTAATGTACTGACATTTTGCTGTGACCCTACTGTTCAGCCTTTCCAAGGCCATATGCGAAAGGCCTAGTTCCAGGCAGTGACTGAAACTTCCCCTTGTGTGGCTAAGCGGTGAAATTACATTCTCTAATCTTAAGTCTATTTCTTGATTGTCATCATATTTATACGTGTATATATATAGATATGTATACATGCACACACGTGTATATATACATGTATATAATAAACGGTATAATCGGTGTTGATCAATGTTTCTTTTTTTCAGCAAGGAAGTACGAACAGCAGCAGCAGCCACCAAAACAGACTGAAAGCGTACAGCTCTCAGTGGAGTGAAGCCCACAATTGTAGGAACTCAGGATATCTTTCCAGTGCTGATGATAAGAGTCAGTGTGGAGCTATTTTCGATGCCTCTTAATTGATACATAGCTGAAGGCAAGGGGGAAAGGAAGGGGACTCCCTTAAAAACTGTGTTCCCAGTAGCTTTTCTCTGAGCCCCGTGAAGTACACAGAGTGCCTACTGAAACATGCAGCATGAAGGTACCCAACACGGGGCGGACCTGCTCAGAGAAACCTCGGAGGCTAGAGAATGGCAGTCTTACCAATGCTTTAAATTATTTCTCTCTCTGCTGCACCTTGGAGATCAGCTCCTACCGTCTCTGGTAACGGCACCCTAGGGAAAGCAAGGCAGTACCTATCCGCCTGGAAACCCTTTTGTTCCTCGATCACGTGTTGTTGAATTTGCTGAATGCATTCCGTAAATGTGAATGAAGATACTGCGGCCTTAGCGAAGGGGAGCAGCTTTGAGAGCTCGGAGCATCGCTGGCGGTAGCGCAGGAAGGTTCTGCTCTCTTGTGTCTGTGTGGAGGTTGGGTGTGCAGTACTGTGAACCCTTCCTGGAGAAACTTTCAGAACCGAGAAGTACACAGTGCATGTCTAGAAGACACTTAAAGCAAATACTATAATGTTAGTAGCACAGGTGGTTAGCTTAATTTAGTCAAATTGCTTTCAAGAACGGGTTTGTCTATAGATACTTGCGTGAACAGAGAGATCATAGCTTACCCAGGAGAGACATCACACCCCAGTTACTTTTTTCTTTCTAGGTAAATCACAAAATCAGTTAAAGAATACTGCAGAAATTACTTCTTAATAAAAACATCTAATCATGAAAACTCTTTGAATCTGTATCATGCTGTAATTCTTAACGTTACACGGCCTGAGCAGGCCGAGTGGCGAACAGAACGCTACCAGCAGAGAGCCGAGAGCGTACACCCGGAAAGAGGTTTCTTCCCCCCACCCCCAGTTCTGTGCCCAAATCAACATTAAGTCTTGGAGCAGCGGTGAAGGGCGCTGCAGTTCCATTCAGACGCGAGGCAACGTGGCTTTGTTCACCAGCTCTTCTTTCTCCGAGCGAAACGAGCCGTGCTTTAGTGCCTGCAGCGACAGTGAAACGTGACCTGGGCCGCAGCGGCAGGAGACGGCTAGGCGGGTTTGCCCCGCCAGAGGGGCTCGCCTGGGTGAAGGCTCCCACCCGTGCCGACGGCCCCTTGTCGCGGCTTCCCCGCCTAGAGACACGGGGCCAAGCTCGGCGGGGCCGCTCCCACCCAGCGACGGGGAGGGGGAAGACCGCGGGAAGCCGCCGTCCCCGGGCCCGCCGGCGGCTCGGCTGCGCTGGCCGGCCTCCTCCCCGCCGCTGCCTGTTCCTCCCTAGGCTACTCCGGCCGCGCACCGCCTCCC
>VZTL01041648.1:18969-49525 GCA_013400535.1 Scopus umbretta | reverse complement strand
GGGCCGGGCCGGGGCCGCCTGAGGCCCGGGGGCGGGCGGCGGGCCGGTCGGCTGGCTGGGCTTTTCCCTCCGTCCTCCGCGGGAGGGTTCTCCGCGTCCGGTGCCCGGCGTCACCCCGCGGGGGCCGCAGCGTTGTCCCGGCGCGGGGCCCTGCCGGGAGGTCAGCCCTCCTTCCCACCGGCCCTGCCCACCCCAGCGGTCAGCCGGGGAGCGGGCGGCGCGGGGATGAATCCTTCCTAATGGCGCATCTTCTGTAACGCCCGCCGGGGCTGCTGTCCTCAACAGCCATCCGATGTGGCTCCACGCGTTTCAAAAAAGCAGCGTGTCAAAATGAACCCTTTCTTTCCAGCTTGCTAAACCCAGCCGTCTCTCTCTCTGTAGCTAATAATTTTACAGTTTTCCTCTCAGCCGAGCTGAAAGCACCGTGAAGCGCTTAGAAATCTCGAGCGGCTTGCAGCTCCGCTTGTGGTCGTGGACCCGAGGTAGTGGCACAAGCGTCTCGGAAATTGTCGAGACACAACATTATTAAGGAGAAGCAACAAAAGCAAAAGCTTTTCCAGGGCACGTACCTTTTGCATTTGCTAGGGTGTTAGAAGAATGCTGCTTGAGCCGTGAGCGAAGGGCAGGTAGTGGGTTGTTTTCCTGACTGAAGTGCAGCTGTGGAAGTTCTGTCCCAGCAAAACTATACCCGGTTTTGTTGGGGTTTTTATATGTCAGTTTTACGGTACAAGTGTGCTTTGGGACAGAAGGTGCAGTCAGCTTTTGCAGTTTTACCTCAAATTTCTGCAGTGATTTTTACCTGTTAATTCATTATATTGTGCATGGAAGAAAAGTGCTTTCTTTAATTGGTAGTAAAAAATCGGTGCCTAAAAGCAAAGGCAGCTGGGGTAGAGACAAGAGATCTATTTTTTTTTTGCATCCGTCCGTAGTAGTTGGGCTTGTAGGCGTGCACAGGGACAGATTCTCAAACTCTCGTGGAACTTTGTTCATGCTGAATTATTAGATGTCTTGGCTGGGGAAAGCTTGTGACCTTTAAAAAAAATTGTGCCAAAGTTATCTTTAGTCACGTTTATTTTTGAGAATGCTGTACATAGGCAAATCTTTCTAGCTTGCTCAATATGGTTTAAAAAGCTATTACAATACGTAGATTTAGTGGTGTCTGATCACACAAAGCATGCGAAGGAAGGCTTTCAAAGCAGTTAACACTGTTAAATAAGGTACCATCTGTAAGGTATGCAAAAAAGCATTAACAAGTTGTTCTCAATTATAACTTGGGTGTTTCTGAGAATCTGACTGCTCCTGTTGCATCCATGGGAGCTGCTGAACAGTCAGATCTTTGTAAATGCAGTCTTCAGCTGGAGTTACAACCATGACTCTAATCTTTTGTGAAAACTATAATCTTCTGTTAAATGGTGGAAAAGTCATCTCTCTGCTCATAACTAAAATGTGGCTGCTTAGGTTTTATACTCAGTGCTGCACAGAAGATCAAAGCTTTTCAGATAGAGCTTTATAAATTCTGTGACGCAGCTCAAGAGGGTCTTAAATATTTCTAAGCTATGAGTGTGGCTGTGTTTAAGGCTGAAGATGTAGTAAACTCTGTGGGTCTTGTAGTGAAAATATCTTACCCTGTGCCATGAGCATTTTGAGTTTCAGTCCAGTGCTCCATGCCCAGATAGTATGAACTGGCATGTGCCGGCCGAGCCCAGATGAGAACGTAGCTGTAGCAGCTGCTATGGTGCATTACAGCCGTAAGAGTTACGAATTTCAGCAGTGTGACACTTGGGTCGTGCTAAACTTGCTCTCAAACTTCCCTTCCAAAAACTGCCTGATCCATTGAGAAGACCCACAGAGGAAGCCTTTGCTGTGCCACTTGTACTGCTGATGCCAGTAGAAGCTCTGAAGAGCTGGGGAGAAGATCCCAGTGCCTTCGTCTGAGGACGGTTTGTGGGGAAGCTTCTTCAGCGCAGTGCAAAATTATTCATTGAGAATATTCTAACCTATGGTGAATCTTTCTGTGATTTGCATTTTGCATATATGATTAAGCATCGTTGGCCAAAAGCCTGGTGACAGCACAGGGCTCTGGAATGTCTCCTTGTTGCCTGGGCAGTTTACTCACGTTGGCTTACTTCCGTGAGCATAATCGCTTCTTTTAAAGTCTTCCTGAGCTCAGGAGTGCCGCTGCTGTTGAGCAAGCTGAAATTATACACGCTGCAGAGAGAAAGGTGGGTATGTTGCAATTTAGCCTGTCTTTCGGAGGAATTGAAAAGATTTTGGCCCGGCCCTAATTTCTACATTAAAGAGATTGAAAATTGTCACTACGTGCCTTCTTCAACGGGGAAGAAGCACCTTTTTGGAGAACGTGTTATTAACTCCGTGATGTCTTTGGCCTATTATGTCTAAAGAGCAATGGCATTTGGAGGAGGCTTGCTGACAAAGTGCAGTCTTCAGTCGTGGCTGCTTACACTCCGAATCAGAAGTAGTGACCAAAAGGCGTTCCCTTTCCCCTCCGAACACTTAAACCGTGTTTTAGTCACGGTAAGGAACCTGGGTGATGTCACCTAGTTTATTAGCATAGTCACTCCAACAAAAAGGCAGCACTTGATCTTGTCCTTGAGACAGGGCTGCCACTGAAGAGCAGAAGATTTCTGTGCCTCAGGCCCCTGAGAATGGAGGTAAGATCCTTTACTTTGCAGCCCTGTTTCTGTTGTGGCATAAGAGTTAAGGGCTAAGAACAAGTCCCTTGTAGTCGAACAAGCTCCATCAGAAATTGGTGTCGCCTGGGTCGGCAGGACTCCCTGCTGGCTAAGGGACAGGTACTGAGTATCACCGGAGATGCTGACCACTGGCAGAACACCCCGAAGCCAGTGCAAATGTCTCATAAGAAGTCTGACATTGGGGAGTGGAAATTGGTGCTACTTCTTCTGTAACAAGAAGACAAGGGAGAAGGAAAAAAAAAAAAAAAAAAAACCCGCACATCATGTTAAGAGCAAAAGGCTCAGGATTTTTTTAGGCAGGAAAAATCCTGACTTCCCTTTTTTTCCAACTCTGATAAAAAAATGCTCATAAAACTTTTCATTGCTCAGTTGTCTGTGTGAAATCTGCGTTTACAAGGAAAAGGCTTTTTAAGAATGAAGGTGCATTGCCTGATTTTTGCAAGGAATATCTAAGCTTTGGGTGTTACTTTAATAAAAATAATTCCTGATCTTTTTATGGAATATCTGAACTCTGGGCGTTACTTTAATAAAAATAACTTCAAACTCCAAGATTAACAGAATTGCTAAAAGGAGTTAGTTCTCAATGAGAAAAACAATAAACCGAATTTGGAATTTCTGAACCAAGCCCTCGAAGGCAATTTATGGCAAAACTCCAGAAAAAGAAAAAAAAAACCCAACAAACCTCATTTTTATACAATAGCCGTATATCTTCTTTCTCAATTATAGCTAGGCACTACTTTGGAAAGTGATTCTCCACTTGCAGAGGCCTCAGAATGAGCTGTATTAGGAGAACTGGGTTTAGTTTTAATCTAACAGTAAAATGAATTCAGAATCCTGAAAAGGGGCTGCTCGAATTAGGGATTTGCTGAAATTGGAGTCTGAGAAAATACGTTTGTAAATCTGAAGAAAAACTTAGATCCTGAGCCTGTGAAGGAGTAGTCTCCTTCAGTTTCTGTCAGGCTTGCTGGAACTGGTTTTAGACATCCGTGATGTATAACAAAAGGCACACGTGGATCTATAGCTTGCTCCTGAGAAAGACCGTGGTTTGGACAAGATTATAGAAACATTTGTCTTTTTTGTAATGGAATAGAACGAGTATTTTGAAAAGACTCGGCCGGCAGGAGGGCTGTATTACTTTCCAAAATATCCTCTGGATCATCCTGAAAACATAGTTTGTGATACACTCTTGACTGACAGTGTAGGGTGTGAAGCATAAATTCCTGAGCAAGAAAGATGTATGTTGGTTGTGCAATGGGAGACTCCATGTGATCTCGTTATTTATGTCACTTCTCTCAGATGTCTTTCTGTGACAGCTGCTGTGAACTTGACCCAGCACAGAGTACTTGGTATGTTTGAACAACTCTAATTTGCCATTGCTCAGATCGCGGTGTACGCTCCGATGAGCAATATTGGGACCGACTTCTGTGACACTGGTTGTAAAAAGAGAGCAGAACTTAGAGAACCCTTTTACTGGTTGATGAAAAGCTTGAGGGGGAAAACAAGTAAGAATATAATCTTCCATGGCTTTGGTTGGTGGACATCAGGGAGTGATAACTGAAGGCATCTGATTTCTTTGTACTGTAATATGGAAGGAAGGGTGGACTGAAGGAAGAGTTGCTTTTTCTTTTCAGAGGGAAGGTCAGAAGGGTAGAGGCAGAGGCACAGGCTTTTTCAATCTTATCTTTTTTCTTCATGACCTTCTTGTTAAATGGCAGCAACTGTTGTTTGCAGGAACAACATTGTGCGTTTTGATATGTGGCAGTACCATTGCTAAACAGATCCAAATTTACAGTCGGATAAGGCTTGGAATAATTGATGTTCTTAGCTCAACTAAATAACCGAGTTCACATGATCTGTAAGTGGCCAGCGGATTTTTTTCTTAGGCAAAGTATGTACTGCTTGTATTGCACATTTATTTAAAGCTAATTTTAGCACAACAGATTGAGAATTCTAGCAGCCAAAAATACTTTTGTTGAGGCTGTTAAAAGATTTCCTTACCCAAACTCTGTTTCGGTGCATGACAAACAGAAAATATCACATCTTTTTGACTTCATATTCAGTAACGACCCAAAAGCAGTGAAAGCATTGCACTTAAGGCCTTCATGATTACTTTTGCCACTGCTGATGGGAGAATTGTTCTGTATTATTACTGTCTTCTCTTTCAACCTCAGCAAATCCCGAAATGCCAAAGGCAAACCACTCGATGGCTGATCAGAGGTCCTGGAGATGCTGGTATGGCAGTGCTCTGAAACTTGTGGCTTGGCCTGCTGTTTGAGCATTGCCTAAGAGCGTTGTAGAAGTACTCGGTTCAGTATGTCGTCTTTACGCATGTGAAACAGAAGAACAGGAAAGAATTTATGGCCTCTTAGAAAGAAGGTATTAAGATTGCTGTGGAACAGAGTATCTAAGACTGCTGCATAACTATTAAACAGCACGGGGAGATCATTGAGAAGTATGCGACAGGACAATTTAACTGCCATTACGAGACCTGTGATTTTATTGACGCTAATCAAATAGAGAAGTTGCATGTGGTTGTGTTACTTAATGAGCTAACAGCTGGCAAAATGGTGCCTGTTACCAGTTCTGTTAGGGTTATTTTGATCATTAAAGAGCTCCATTTGTTTATGAACCATAGGCTGGGACAGGAGTTTTGTCTCAGCCGGTCACTTGCCTGAACATCCTTCTAAAGCGGGATGAAATGGTGTAATTTTCTTTTTGGTTGAGGCAAAGAAGTATTCTCTTGCCATAACTTGCCAGTTACAAGCCCATAATCAAAACACTTGTGGTAAGACAGTGATGGCTATGTGGTGTTTCTCACAGATGCTGTAAAAAACCTCTGTCATCTCCTTGGGGGGGGTCATCTTCCCATGAGATATCAGCCAGACCTACTCTTTCTCTCCTGAAGACTTTGGGATTAAGAACCTGTGGCCTGGGGTCCAAAGTTTCAGTTCCAGAGGCTGGGAGGAGAAAATGCAGCCCAAATAGTTACTGAAAGCAGGACTATGTTTTGGGGAGACAAGAGGATCCAGAACCTCAAGTTTGCTTTAAGAGTCTACTGCTTGTGTACATTTCCCCCCCCCAAACTTTTGTTAAATGAAGGTGTGGGTTTATAGCTTGATGCCACTTGCAAGCATTGTGTGCGCAGAAATGGCAGTGACTAATCGCACTGGAGCNTCCTTGAGACAGGGCTGCCACTGAAGAGCAGAAGATTTCTGTGCCTCAGGCCCCTGAGAATGGAGGTAAGATCCTTTACTTTGCAGCCCTGTTTCTGTTGTGGCATAAGAGTTAAGGGCTAAGAACAAGTCCCTTGTAGTCGAACAAGCTCCATCAGAAATTGGTGTCGCCTGGGTCGGCAGGACTCCCTGCTGGCTAAGGGACAGGTACTGAGTATCACCGGAGATGCTGACCACTGGCAGAACACCCCGAAGCCAGTGCAAATGTCTCATAAGAAGTCTGACATTGGGGAGTGGAAATTGGTGCTACTTCTTCTGTAACAAGAAGACAAGGGAGAAGGAAAAAAAAAAAAAAAAACAACCCGCACATCATGTTAAGAGCAAAAGGCTCAGGATTTTTTTAGGCAGGAAAAATCCTGACTTCACTTTTTTTCCAACTCTGATAAAAAAATGCTCATAAAACTTTTCATTGCTCAGTTGTCTGTGTGAAATCTGCGTTTACAAGGAAAAGGCTTTTTAAGAATGAAGGTGCATTGCCTGATTTTTGCAAGGAATATCTAAGCTTTGGGTGTTACTTTAATAAAAATAATTCCTGATCTTTTTATGGAATATCTGAACTCTGGGCGTTACTTTAATAAAAATAACTTCAAACTCCAAGATTAACAGAATTGCTAAAAGGAGTTAGTTCTCAATGAGAAAAACAATAAACCGAATTTGGAATTTCTGAACCAAGCCCTCGAAGGCAATTTATGGCAAAACTCCAGAAAAAGAAAAAAAAAACCCAACAAACCTCATTTTTATACAATAGCCGTATATCTTCTTTCTCAATTATAGCTAGGCACTACTTTGGAAAGTGATTCTCCACTTGCAGAGGCCTCAGAATGAGCTGTATTAGGAGAACTGGGTTTAGTTTTAATCTAACAGTAAAATGAATTCAGAATCCTGAAAAGGGGCTGCTCGAATTAGGGATTTGCTGAAATTGGAGTCTGAGAAAATACGTTTGTAAATCTGAAGAAAAACTTAGATCCTGAGCCTGTGAAGGAGTAGTCTCCTTCAGTTTCTGTCAGGCTTGCTGGAACTGGTTTTAGACATCCGTGATGTATAACAAAAGGCACACGTGGATCTATAGCTTGCTCCTGAGAAAGACCGTGGTTTGGACAAGATTATAGAAACATTTGTCTTTTTTGTAATGGAATAGAACGAGTATTTTGAAAAGACTCGGCCGGCAGGAGGGCTGTATTACTTTCCAAAATATCCTCTGGATCATCCTGAAAACATAGTTTGTGATACACTCTTGACTGACAGTGTAGGGTGTGAAGCATAAATTCCTGAGCAAGAAAGATGTATGTTGGTTGTGCAATGGGAGACTCCATGTGATCTCGTTATTTATGTCACTTCTCTCAGATGTCTTTCTGTGACAGCTGCTGTGAACTTGACCCAGCACAGAGTACTTGGTATGTTTGAACAACTCTAATTTGCCATTGCTCAGATCGCGGTGTACGCTCCGATGAGCAATATTGGGACCGACTTCTGTGACACTGGTTGTAAAAAGAGAGCAGAACTTAGAGAACCCTTTTACTGGTTGATGAAAAGCTTGAGGGGGAAAACAAGTAAGAATATAATCTTCCATGGCTTTGGTTGGTGGACATCAGGGAGTGATAACTGAAGGCATCTGATTTCTTTGTACTGTAATATGGAAGGAAGGGTGGACTGAAGGAAGAGTTGCTTTTTCTTTTCAGAGGGAAGGTCAGAAGGGTAGAGGCAGAGGCACAGGCTTTTTCAATCTTATCTTTTTTCTTCATGACCTTCTTGTTAAATGGCAGCAACTGTTGTTTGCAGGAACAACATTGTGCGTTTTGATATGTGGCAGTACCATTGCTAAACAGATCCAAATTTACAGTCGGATAAGGCTTGGAATAATTGATGTTCTTAGCTCAACTAAATAACCGAGTTCACATGATCTGTAAGTGGCCAGCGGATTTTTTTCTTAGGCAAAGTATGTACTGCTTGTATTGCACATTTATTTAAAGCTAATTTTAGCACAACAGATTGAGAATTCTAGCAGCCAAAAATACTTTTGTTGAGGCTGTTAAAAGATTTCCTTACCCAAACTCTGTTTTGGTGCATGACAAACAGAAAATATCACATCTTTTTGACTTCATATTCAGTAACGACCCAAAAGCAGTGAAAGCATTGCACTTAAGGCCTTCATGATTACTTTTGCCACTGCTGATGGGAGAATTGTTCTGTATTATTACTGTCTTCTCTTTCAACCTCAGCAAATCCCGAAATGCCAAAGGCAAACCACTCGATGGCTGATCAGAGGTCCTGGAGATGCTGGTATGGCAGTGCTCTGAAACTTGTGGCTTGGCCTGCTGTTTGAGCATTGCCTAAGAGCGTTGTAGAAGTACTCGGTTCAGTATGTCGTCTTTACGCATGTGAAACAGAAGAACAGGAAAGAATTTATGGCCTCTTAGAAAGAAGGTATTAAGATTGCTGTGGAACAGAGTATCTAAGACTGCTGCATAACTATTAAACAGCACGGGGAGATCATTGAGAAGTATGCGACAGGACAATTTAACTGCCATTACGAGACCTGTGATTTTATTGACGCTAATCAAATAGAGAAGTTGCATGTGGTTGTGTTACTTAATGAGCTAACAGCTGGCAAAATGGTGCCTGTTACCAGTTCTGTTAGGGTTATTTTGATCATTAAAGAGCTCCATTTGTTTATGAACCATAGGCTGGGACAGGAGTTTTGTCTCAGCCGGTCACTTGCCTGAACATCCTTCTAAAGTGGGATGAAATGGTGTAATTTTCTTTTTGGTTGAGGCAAAGAAGTATTCTCTTGCCATAACTTGCCAGTTACAAGCCCATAATCAAAACACTTGTGGTAAGACAGTGATGGCTATGTGGTGTTTCTCACAGATGCTGTAAAAAACCTCTGTCATCTCCTTGGGGGGGGTCATCTTCCCATGAGATATCAGCCAGACCTACTCTTTCTCTCCTGAAGACTTTGGGATTAAGAACCTGTGGCCTGGGGTCCAAAGTTTCAGTTCCAGAGGCTGGGAGGAGAAAATGCAGCCCAAATAGTTACTGAAAGCAGGACTATGTTTTGGGGAGACAAGAGGATCCAGAACCTCAAGTTTGCTTTAAGAGTCTACTGCTTGTGTACATTTCCCCCCCCCAAACTTTTGTTAAATGAAGGTGTGGGTTTATAGCTTGATGCCACTTGCAAGCATTGTGTGCGCAGAAATGGCAGTGACTAATCGCACTGGAGCTTTAGTAAGTACTTGGCATAATAGTCATGATGAGTACGTCATGAGCTCATCCATAAGTAACAACGTAGGCTAAAGTTATTGCACAGAGGAACCTGCAGCCCACAGGAACATCAGCCAAGAGCAAAATGGGATTGGTTTTGCTTGGTTGGACACTGTTCTTTATTCAGGCATGGAGATGGGAGGGGAATTCTTTGCTCACAGGGAGAGGTTCCTGTGTGACCTTGAAAAGCCCAGCATGGTATGCTTCTTTTCTGTTCTTTTGTAACTAAATTTATCAGAATCTCAGGGTGGGTTCAAAAGAGCACAACACAGGGCAAAACAGTTTGCTTGTAAGGGTGGCAGCTCTGGAGTGGAGAACATCAGAAAAGTGAGCCTGCAAGTTCTGGAACAGGGTAGGGCCTGCTGAAATTCTGGTGGAGCTGCCAGCTTCCAGCAGATCCCAGAAATTTAGCGTATGTAAATGTTGCTGGATAACTGACAGAAGTTGCTAAGTTGTTGCCTTAAAGGCAACAGGTTATCTTTCTGCTCTGTAACAGAGCACAGTATGGTATGGCAGCTTATGGTGCAAAGCTGGGCTGGAGCCCTCGGAAAGGGAAGAGAGGAGGTTAATAGCTGTGCTGGTTCCCATAGTGCAAGAACAAAGGGATGCTTGAATGAAATTGAAATTCAGTACATTTGAAACCTGGCATAATTATACCACATGATATTACCGAGGCCAAAGGTTTAGTCGGATTCCAAGCAGACCTGGACATTTATATATGTAATGACAGTGTCCAGAGTTGCAATAAATAGGATTAAAAATAAATTAAGCATATAAACCTTCATGCTAATTGATGACTTCAGGAAGGAATTTCCCTTTTGAGTGAATTACATCATTGTTCACTACCAGAGCTGCTTTCTCTTCTGAAGCATCTGGTCCTGATCACAGGAGGCAGGATTCTCAAACAGATGGACCAGCAATCTGACCTGTCATGGCAGTACTTAGCTTACCTTGCCTGGGTAAGATCTTGTTGAAAGGGCTTGAGAAGTGCTTTTTTTTTTTTTTTTTTTTAGTGGTTGNNTTTTTTTTTTTTTTTAGGGTTTTCTGAGGCCACCTGTACTGCTCTGTACGTCTACTTTTCAGTTTCTCATTGGCGAAAGAGGACAACTGTTGGTCAGGTGCCTTTAACGAATCCTGAGAAGTGCCTGCTAATGCATCAGAGGCAGCCCACATAAAGATGGAAGTTGTGATGAGTACATAAGGCATTGCTGTATTGCTCCATAGATTAAAAACTAGCTCTGTGAGCAGCTGAAGTAGTGAAGCTGAGAGTTTCCTGCAGCTTTCTCAGTGTTGGTGGCACTGTAGTACCTTAAACATTTTCCCTTCTTTCTTCCCATTACACAGCAGTACTGTTAGTATCCCTGATTTTCCCAGCAGCACAGTGCCTGAGGAGCCTCTCACCGCCTCATAGTTCTTGGGTATATTTAATCAAAACATGACGTCTCCCTGATGTTTGTCAACCAGGCACGAGGCTCAGGGGGCTGCCTCGGTTATATATTCAGCAAGCCCGTTGTAGGAATTGAGCACCTGTGAAATCTCTGTCCTTTTCCATCAGATGAGGTTGAAATTGGCCTTGCAATTTACATTTCTGTGCATGGAATGGTCGGTGTGGTTATGTAACCGTTGTTTTCTTGGGAAACAAGGAAAAATACCAGTCTTCCAAGCAAGTTGCTGTGGAATACCTTTTCTTTCAAAGCAATTAGGTGCATGAAACAGTTACCCCAAATAATTGAGGCACGTGTGCCTTTAAAACATGCACTGTTTAATCTTAGGACTTTCCCCAAGGTATAAGGGGAAGACTTCCTTGCCAAAATACTGTAATTGAATTAACAGTCTGGGAGGTTTCTGTGTTTTGTTACTGAGCTGCAAAATTCTTCTGCTGGTGTTGCCTGCTATGAAGATCAAAGTTAGAAGTACCAGCCTGCCAGTAAATTGTCTCTTCAAAAGAAAACTGAAAATTCCTTGGTTGTTTCAGGTGACAGCCAGCATCAGATCTTTTTGACAACCATTAATCTTTTTCTGAAGTTCTCTTTCTGCATGCAACAGTGAGCAGCCTGGATGTTGTGTAGTCTGCATGGTGCATATACTGAGCGTAGACTTCTGATTAATGAGTGAGGATGTCAATAATAAATTGAATTACTTGTCCGCAGTTGATTTCTGGTGCTCAGAGAGAATATGGAGTTATGATTATGGAACAGTGCAATTGTGCTTTCTGTTTCTTGTGTACAGTGATCATCGTGATAAAAGATTAAGGATCACTGTGGTGTAAAATAATTGGGTGGTATCTGGATGTGTTCTGAATGTCCTGCTGACAGGACATGTGTGGCTGCCTCGGCTTTTGTCCTCTGTAAGCTCTTGAAATCTGTGACAGTTCCCTTTCCTGAGTAGGCACGTTTCTCAATAACAGGCTTGATCACTGAGGCACAGGCTTTCAGGACTGTTTGCCTCCTAAGCGCTTTTGAGGGTAAGCACTTCTTCAGGAGTTCAGAATTGAGGGAATATGTATTTTTCTTTGACATATAATGCCTGCACAGCAAGTACGTTTCTGTCCAGTTACTTAACAGCTATTGTTTCTGCAGTACCCAGAGCATTGTCAGAGGGTTTCTTCCTTTGACTGTCCAAGGCTACGTTATCTTCTCAACTACAATGTGCAGGAACCGAGCCCAAGATTTTTGTACTCGGGTAGGACTCTGTCCCTACAGCAGTCCCTCGTTCCTAGCATAAGAGAGTTGAAATGACCCGTCGTTTTGCTGGGAGGAGTTGGTGAAGGACTGTGCTGTCTTTCTGAATGAAGTGTACCCCTTGCACAAAGCATGCTGCTGTCAAGTGCTTTTGCAGAAGAGAGGAGGATTTCAAATGGGAGGTGGAATTCTGAGAATTTGAGATGGTAGCTGATAAGAGGTGGGATCTGCTCTGCCTCTGCTAGGAAGAGATTTTGGTGCTAATGTTTATTTAAAGATGGCCTTAACCCTAAAAGGGAGAGATAAAATTGCTTTCATGCTTCTGTCTTACTGAGAACTGGCTGGTAGAATGGTTTTGGTGCCTGCTTATCTGCCCTGAAGGCTTCATGGCTGGGGAGGCTGCAGGAATAATTTCTTCTGCACCCCCTTGTTCAGCTTTTGGGCAAAATTGTGAGGTAGGCAAATGGTTTGGGCTGCTTGTTTGGACGCAAGATGGCTGTGTCTCCATTTTGTGGATGAATCATCCCTCCACCTTTTTGTTGTTAGGCTCTGAACAGTGCTGCTGTTGGCTTTGGGCCCACTTGATGCCAGCTTTTGGATGGCAGAAACAGATAGACAAGTCCCGTCCACCCCAGCACCAAACTTTATGACATGACCTTGGGGACAAAGACACACTGAAAATACCTTAGGCCGTTGTCACTTTGTAGTTAAACTGCTGTAATGCAGAGGAAGCATCTTCTCTGGTACCTGATAAGTATGTAAAAAATGCAAATGTACTGTGGAAGTTGTCTAGATTAAGGAGCAGCGGGGAAAGTAGAGGAGACGCTCACAACTTTTTTTTACATCTCGGTTGTGGGCTAGAGCTCTACTTACTTGGACAAACGGGTCCTGGGTAAAGATAACTTGCATTGTTTTCAGTAGCAGATAAGTTACTAGATGGGTCAGTGGTTTCTTTTAGTTGAGCTGGCTGCTGCAGACTAGTTCTGCAAGCTTGGCACCCGACGATGTTTTCCACAGTACGTAAGGCTAGCCGGTACAGGATTTCTCCTGCTCGTCATGTCAGAAACAGAGGTGCAGATTAGAGAGATTTAATTGGTTACCCCAATTTTGGCACACGAAGTTTACATACCTAGTTTGGCAAAACTTTGCTTTTGTGAAAGGAACTCTTATTTCCTAAAAGGAACTTGAATGGAAGTTGGGATTTTATTAAAGACACAGAGGCATATTATTATTCATCTTTCCTTGCTTCATCCCTGTGATGTTTCCTGTTTTGCTTCTTGAGATACAGGTGTCATGATGAGGAGCTTCTCAGAAACAGAAGTGGATGATGAGTGGAGATGAAGAAATCATACATTTAAGAAGTTGGCTCAAGTTTCCGTTACAGGCATGGAAAGTTTCTGAGACCAAGCCATGCAAGAAGAACATGAGTAAAGAAGAGGGAGATGTAGACCCAGACTTTCTAGAAGGGATTGCAGGATTTGGGAGGACGCTGCACAAACGTCACGTAGCTTGCTTGCTTATTCATTTACCTGCTCCCCTGGATTGTAATACTTTGTTTGCATATCTGTTTGGAAGTTTAAAAATCCCCTCACATCTGTGTCTTTAATATGATCATGGCTTCAAGCTTGTTTTAGGAAGAGCAGAACTTCGCTGTAGTTCTTATTTGTGGATTAGATAGCTGCTGCTTTGTACTTGAAATCAATTTTGGATTTTTGTAGAAACATACACTGAATTTGGAGAAGATCAGACCATGACCATTACGAAATAGGAACTCAGGGGGTTTGCCTGCTTTTAATAAACAGCCTTTGCATAAAAAGTGTGACAGGTGCATAGGTCAAAGGAAAAAACGATAGTGCTAGCCCTCTAATTTGAGTAACCTTATAATATATTGTTCTTATGCTGTCCTTAGACAGATGTCAGAATCAAATATTAATCAGTTCTATCTTTTTTTATTTGACTGTTGGTCACAAAAATATTCCAGATAGGTAAGATTTTTTGGCAGGGCTGTGGGGTTTTAAGTGCAGATTATTCACTATTGAGTTAGGGGAGAGCTTTTTAGAAAGGTAGTTTTTTGAACATCTTGGCTGTTACTGTGAAGTATCTCCGAGGAAATACTAGCCATGCAGTCCAGCAAGTTACGAAGCTTTGGACAGACTTAATTGTAGTAAGTCTCTGATACGGAGTTACTAAGAGTTTGACATATATGTATTTAAAACTTTAAAATGAAATGTAATTTTCCTGTGTTGGATAGTGTTGCTAGTAGAGGCAAAGAACATCTTTATCTTTCTTATGAACTCTTATCTGGTGTCTTATCCTTAATAAAAGGCTATGGTTATTTTTGCATACTGACTGAATATTTGGCCTTTAAGAGTATATAATTAGATGGAAGAGTAAAAGCAGTTGTTAAAGGACTGTTTTTCTAATGAAAATAGTTTGAAATCATATAATTTCAGTTTCTTCCGAATAGATGTGATTAGTGTGTTGGAAATAGTTTTACAGTGGATATAAACGGAACAGTTGAAAAACAGTGGCTGAGAATGTGTCCAGCTATTTTTGTAGCTAACAGTTATATTTTTTCGGTCTCTTTACATAGATATTTCCATGTAATTGAACAGCTAAATCACAATTGGGTACAAAAACTGTTAGCACTTAGTAATATTTATATTTTAAAGTAGGTTTTATTGTACTAATTGAAGTAAATTGCAATGACTGTGAGAAAATCCTAGCCTATATTATTACTTTGATAGAAATTTGAATATGGGATAGTATTGTCTGTATCATAAAAATGTTTCATGGATTTTTAGCTGCTGAAACTGAAATCAATAAACTTCAGTTACTGTTGTTGACTGGAACAAGTAAATCTGCACATTTCTGTTTTCTTCATGTTACCTCTGCCTCTGCGTTCACCTAGTGTTTCTTCCAGCATTACTTCTTTCATGGTATTTGCTTTCTTTAGATTGAGCCGTGAGGCACTCTCGGCGTGGGTTTTTCCATGGTCTTGTGGAAGACTTTCTTGATGGAGAATGGTGCCTCTGAGTTTGTGCAATTACTTTATGTTTTCTGAGTAAACCCTAGAGAATCCTAGGCAAAATAAAATCCCAGGATTAGTAGAGCAACCAGTGGATCAGTTCATAATTTTTTTTTCGTATTTTCAATATATTTGTCAGTAACTGATGATTGTGTTTTAAAGTAGATACAGAATGGTCTTCTGCACCTGGATTTCACGTTAAATTAGTGACACCAGTGTATCCCAGATAGAATGTACATTAGTGAACAATGTGATCTATATTCTGGATTACTTTGGAGAATGGAAAATACTTTTTGCTTGGTTGAGGAATTTTTAAAACTAGAAAGGATTATGTTTAATTTAAACCCCTGCAACTTCAGATTTGAAAGAAACAAACTTGTGATATCACCCAATTTTATTGTAATCTGTTTAGTTATTTGTACTAAATGAAGTGATTCAAAGGTGTTCATGTCTGTTGAAGTTTTGAAGAAAACAAAACCAAGTTGTGGGAGATAAATTGGTTAAATGCTTGGAGACAGTGTTGATTGAAATATTAAGCCCATTTTGGGAATAATCTATTCTACCATTTCAGAGCAACAGTTTATTTCACATCATTTTATTAATTTGATTTAATTCAGTATTTGGTTAATTCAAGGCTGAGGAACTGATTGACAGTTGAAAAAATGGCATAATTAATTTTCTCTTTTTAATTTATGTGCAGAGGAGGTGGAAGAGGAAATGACTTCTATGACTTCTGAAGGTCTCGGTGACCAGAAACCACCAGTTGTTTATTAATTATAGGTTCCTTGTTTACTTATTTAAAAGAAAAAATATTTTATATACTTTTTTCCTGAGTATTCAGTGTTCTTTACATGATGATCCACTTGCTCATTTGTTTTATAGATAACAGCAAGTGATTTTTCCTTATCAGTGTGAGAGGTAGACTGTGGTCCCTTCCAGGTCTTGGAAGAAATGTGCTCCACGTGTGCTTCCATACTCCAGAGGACTCTTCACACGGTGTGGTTGTCATACCAGGCTGCTGTAGACTTGATTTTACTTTTTTTTTTTTTTAGGTTCTTTTCTCCTTTTTTTCTTGATTTTTTTTTTTTTTTTTTTTTTTTTTTTTTTTTTTTTTCTGATACTTCAGCTCTCTGGGAGTTTGCACCCTGCCTTGGAGCGGTGCGACTCTTCCCTCGGTGCTTGTATGGAGCGGAGAGGTCTGTGTCAGTGCTGTGCCATTCCCATTGTCGGGTAGGTCCTTTTCTGTGAGGGAAATGCGTAGCTCCCGAGAAGTCCCTGTTCAAGCCGTGGTGGGCATAGTGGGGTCCTGGCACAGCTAGCTCTGATTCTCACCCTTCTTCAGAAAGGCAGGGAAGAGGGAGGGTTCCTCATGGAATCCCCTTTGCTATTTCTGGCCTCTCAGCAGCATCCATGCTGTCTTCCTGCCGGGCAGCGTCGGGGTGCTGTAATGCATCTCTATCATCAGCACAGTGTAGCTATAAACACCTTTTTCAGAGGATGAGGCACTAGCCACTGGTGCTGTTTGCTGGTGCCATGTACTCAAGTATCTTCTGCTACCTAAATGACTTTCTCTTCTCTTTATAGCCTCTGTGTCAGCCAGCAGAGAAATTCTAGCTGTTTGAGCTCTTGCCACAGACAAATACACTTGTCAGTTCATTGGAGGCAACATGTGTCCCATTATCCTGCCTGTATCTTTAGGTGCGCTCCACCTGGATGTAGGCACTGGACTGCTGAAGCACAAATGCTAATGTTACCACGGTTTGCTCTCCCAGGCTAGGAAAAGCCCAGATAAAACATGGAGCCATCTGTCCGTGAGCAGTAACTCATCTGAGGGAGAGAGTTCTTGATAACAAGATCCCTGACCAAGCCACTATATTAAGCTGGTTTGTAGGTCCGCTTTTCCTGCTAATGCTCGCACAGGAGAAGCATTGGAGAGCAATGCATATCCTATGCAGAGGGTAAAGCCTAGCTTTTCTTGACCTGCTTCACAGGACTGCATACCTATAGTAAGTTCTCTTGGAGGTGTTTGCTGAGCCAAGTACCCCACTATGGGACGTTCTTTGGTGTGTTGCATTGGCGATGATTCAGTTCCTAGGCAATGTGACAAGTCTGTTGGCCACCTGTTTGCTCCAGCAGTGTCTTCAACCTACGGTGAAGCAGACAGCATGTTAACTCTGCCTTGTAGGTGGAGGTCAACGTTTTTCTTCACCGTCATGCTCCTCATGTCTTTAGAAGCAAGAGAGATGGATGTGGACCATTACATGGACTCTGAAGAACAGAGATCAGCAGCTATTGGACTTTGAGTGGGGGGAAACAGGCCTATTAGTTAGCAGGTACCATTCTTTGCATGGTCTCCAGACAGTATTAGGCATGGTCACCAGCCTCCTGGTGTAATATTTGGCTCCTATTCCTGGGAAATGAGGCCAAGGTCGCAGCTTTCATTGCTGTTTCCACCTTTATATCTTTATTACCACAATGTTTGTAGGGAAAAAACAAAAAAAGGCAGAATTTCCATTGCCACAATGTATTGGCCTCATCTACTTCCACTTACTCCTATAACCCCAGTTGGCACCTCTGAGTGTCACCGTCCCTCCTCACTTTGGCTGTACCCCTGGGCTTTTTCTCTTTTTGGCATTCAGCTAGCTCATTTCAGCAGTGCTTGGTCTTGTGTCCTGCTGGCCACACTGATTTTGGGGGTTGTCAGTGAGAGCCAGCCAGTGTGGTTTGGCATGTTGATAGCTACTTGCTCACTCCAGCTCCCTTTGAAGAGAGGGCATTGCTGGACTCGAGGGAGCCCCAGCCATCTCTTCTGGCTCAACGGGAGAAGAGTCCACAGCAGTTAGTCGCTGAAACCCAAACCAAAATGGAAATGGTAGGCAATCTGGGGCTTGAGGTGTCAGGTTTCCTTTATCTGAAAAGTTCACATTGTTAACTTTTGGCAACTGCACTCTGGCTTTTTTCCAAGGGGATCTTTGCATAAGCCTCTGAATTTGCAAAATGCGTATTTTTGGATTGCCACAGGAGTGTTTCACGAGCAGTTTTTCTGTTCTGTGTAAAGTCAGTATAGCTCTATCAGTAATTCAGAGTAATGCTTCTTGAGTTGTCAGCAGTAGCCAGGGCTTTTAGAAATACTTTGTCCATGCTGATTGCTTTCTTCAGATATGGGGCAGGGGCGGGGGTGGAGAAATGATGGATTAAGCTCAGGGAGGCTCAGAGCAGCAGTTCACCCCTTTCCTTGGGCTTAGCATGGACGTAGTACGCTCAGTCTCCCGTGAATCAGCCAGAATCACGGGCTGTATGAGTGTGGTTCCTGGCATTAACTGGGGCAGTGCTTGAATCAGTGCTGGCCAGAGCCTTGCTCCTTCAGAACGTGCTTGCTGCCTTTGAACTCCTGGCTCGGCATGGGCTTGTGCTGTGGCAGGGGTTGGAGCCAGCCTGGCTCTCCCAGGCCACACAACACCCGGAGCCTGTGTCATCCTCTGCACCAGTCTTGGCCTCCAGAATTCCAGTTGTGGGTTCCTCCTCTTCATTTTCCCAGGGCTCTCTCGCTGAATAGACAAGTGTGATCTCAAGTAGAGTCACGCTCTAACATGGCAGCTCTCCCCATGTGCCTATGCAAGCACAGCCAATTCACCTCGACCATTGGGAGTGGAAGTCTCCAAGCAAGGGTGGGATGTCTTCTTTGAGAGCGTGGGGGCTTGCTGGAAAAGGGGGTTTGGATGACAGTGTGATAGAGTTCAGAGCCATTGAGAAAGCCCATCCAAATGGTTTGCTTCCTCAGAGCAGAGGAGTCACTCCATCCCTGAATGCCAAATGACTTTTTAATTTTTATGTCTACCATGTTAGGCTTTCCAGAGAGTCCCTGAGATGTTTTTTTCTTGCAGTGAAACACGGATGCATCTCTTCCTGTTTGGAGATTATCCTGATAGATAACAGGATATGTTGGAGCTTGCTACCCAATACGCAAAAGCAAATGTGCTTTTGTTGGTTAGAGCTGGCTCTTTTCCGGCTTGAACTGTGTTTGTAGCTATCTGCAGAGCAGATATTCAGAGGTTTGTTGGTATTTGTCAGGCACAATGGACTTACTGAAGCACACAGAAATGGTGCTATGTTTGGTAGAGCTGTATTAAATCTCCGTTAGCCTCAAGGACCTCAGGACTGATGTTCAGGTAATGATCAGCATGCGGTGTCCTGCTTCAAGTCCCTCAGGGTGTAGATGATCACAAGGGCCTTCAAAACCAGAAAGAAGGGTATTGCAAGAGCTGGATTTCTCTGTGATACTATGTGATACCTGTGCAGTCATCTGCCACCCATTTTCATTCCTGCTCATTAATTTTCTTTTCTTTGTTTGTAGAATGTGAGGAAATAAGGGTTCTTAGGCAGGGTCAGGGGCACAAATACTGAAAATGGAACCAAAAGCCCTCTGTCCCAGCTGCTTATGGCTCCCAATTTTAGAGCACCAGCAGGTATGTGAAAGCTTAAAAGCTCTCTTTGCTGGTCAGTAACCTTATTTAAGTTGGCACAACTTAACTGGAACAACATCCTGCAGCTTTTGGATGTTTTTATTGTATTTCTGTTTCTGACCAAATGCAGTTCACAGGTATTCAGGTTCCAGTTTTTACAGCTTTTTACGTTATAAAATGATAAATCATACCCTGTTATTTTCTAATCAAAATGTATGTATTTTAAAGTAAGCATAATCGCTTAAACATGTAGCCATCCCATCTGAATGGCAAAAAGGCCAGTTACATTTGATATAAAAGTTACATTAAGTTGCAAATTAGTGTTGTTTTAGTGGTTACTGGTAAATGAGAACCTGGGCATCTTTCAGAAAATAGCTGGTGCGGAAATGCAAAAGGGGGTTTAAAATTAATTATTTAAATTGGCATGTCCTATTACATTATTTAAACCAGAATATAAATCTGCCTTGCGTTGGTTTGTTGAATCAAACAGGGATCTCTCAATTGTGGATTTACCAGAATAAATTACAATTAAAAAAAATTACGATCTCTGATCAAGTTTCTAATATATAATATTTGTCATTTCTACAAATATTTGATGGGAACCAAACTGGTGCTGCCATTGCCAAAAGCCAATCCTCATCATTTATTTTGCGGTCGTATAAATTTTCCTTTGCCTGCTTCTTTAGTGGTATCCCAAATTGTAACTCTTTTTAATGGTCAGCCTATCTTGGCTTGACTTTTCCCATGCCTGAGGTCCACAATGCTGATTTAGCAGAACAAAAACTTTGAAGACATTTCCTTTTCTCTGTGCTGTTTATTATATCCTTTGCTTCGCATGTTGACCAAGCTCTGAAGCTTAGGTCAACAAGAAACCACCGTTGCGGCCAGGCTGGCTCCTGGGAAGCAGCACTCAGACGGTTCCAGTTCGTTGTTCTCCTGGGTCCAGGATGATTCCCACAGGTCGGGCCGGCAACTTCTGGCTTTTGAAATCAGCGTAGATACCTTCTACATAATGTCTCCTTTTGACAATCTTTGTACCTGCATCTCCACGCTGGCGGTGGTTACTCTAGGCTCGGTGGATGGTCCTTTAAGGAGAACCAGGGTGGGTTTAGCGCTTACTTGGAGCGTTTGGGTTTGAGCTTTTCCAAGGCAGACATCAACAACTTGTCAGCTATAAAGAGAACATGAAATAATATTTTGCAGTCTTTTTTTTTTACTTTATAAAGTTAAATAAGTGCTCCAAGAAAGTTTCTGTGTTTGTTTATTTGCTCCTTAAAACCTTGGAATCCAGACCTATAAATGCAGGCTGACTTCATGTTTACAATTATGATCGCTCTCACTTGAATTGATTGATGCTAGTTAAAAGGAAAAAAAAAGTATTAATGTTTAGATCTGCAGGAAAAGATTAATATTCTTCTTGTTAAAATATGTTGCTTTTGTACATCAGGGAAAACCAGTGTGAAAGTATCAGGAAGCCTGTTTGCCAGCTATTACAAAAGTAAAAGGAATGACTTTGCAACCAGACTTAAGAGATGTAGCTTTTCACAAAGTTAGCAACTGTATTGCAAGCTTAATAGTAGTTGGGTATTGACCTTAAATAAAGAGCCAGCATTTCTTACAAAGAACTGTGGCCTGATACAATTCTTTTTTTATTGGGGATTTTTAGTTTCATTTCTGTATTGCAGATTTCTAGCTGGAGTTTTGCCGCAATTCTTTTTGGAAGATGATGTAGGCTTACTAATCCATGTGAGTTTTCTTAAGAAATGTAAACCACTTTTCAGATTTACCAAATTATCCCTGAGTATCATCTGCAGCTGAATTTAACCAAGTTAGAAAACTTTTGCCTCCTTGTTAAGAAATACCTTTTATTCAAACTTGAAAAAATAGATGGGGTAAGAATTATGTTTCCAAGCCTGTGTTTACAAATCTAAATCAATGATTTGGTTTTTCTCAAATGTTCAGGATGCAGAAAATTTACCAATTTAAGTTTATTATGATGGAATATGATGCCATGGCTTTGAGTGACTCGGAATGGAGTAAAACCTAACAGTTAAATTTAAATCATAATTTATTTATAAACCAAAAATGAGTCCAAATAAATTTGCGTCTGTCAGATTTTTAAACTGTGACAATGCAGTTTTTTTTGCAGACTAAAATGGCTTAATTGCATTATATAGTATTAAAGCAAATATTTTATATAAAAGCTAAGCTGGGTGCTTTTAGGCAAACATTATTTTTGCCTTGACATACATGCAAAAATGTTTCCCACTTAAAGGAAAGTGGTCGAAAGAATTTGGATTGGGTAATTTAGGTTGAACTGTTGAAAGCGAAGTTGCTTACTTAGGCATCGATCCAGTCAAAACTCGTGCCCATCTTTAACTTTCTGCAGTCTGCGTAGCCTGTGAGACCTCTACTGACATGGATAAAGTAACAGGCATGCAACACCTTTACCGAATTGGATGTACGTACCCTACCGTCACATGCGCTTGAATTAAGCGTGCATTTAACTGTGCTTGCAGATAGAAGACCTGGGGCTCCTCAGAGATGACCTGATCGCACCAAAATGCCCAGCTGGCGGTCAAAAATGAGATTTCCTTTCTCGTCTATGCCTATGCTTGGGGAAAAAAAAAAAAAGGAACGCTTTGTTGCTTTTAATATGAGCTTCATTGGATTGGTTTGTCTCACTAGTGCAGTTGTGACGCAGTGTTGTGTTTTATCAGTGCCCACCCCCAGCAGAATTCTTTGCTTAAGAGGAGGCAGATTTTCACCTACTGAATAAGACTCTGGACTCGCATTGGTGCTTCTCAGTGTTGTCTTGTGTGCTCTCCTGTGCCAGAGTGAATTTTATCCCCGGACTGCCTGGTGTAAGTTATAGCCTTCTTTCTACCCTCTGGAAGTTTGCATGTTCAGATGTGACTGTGCTGAATGATAGGATGTCTATTTTAGACTTCAGCCTGCATTTACAATCAGGAGGGCAAGTTGCTGGAAGAACTTAGCTCCTTTTTCTTTTGAAACAACTTTTAAATACGGGGTGAGTTTTAAAGATTTCTCTGCATGGTTTTCCTGTACAAAACATGTTTTCCATTACCATGAACGCTTGTTTTCTCTTAATGGATCTTAAAAATCTGTAGTGTTGAATCATAAAAGCCACTTGTTTGTTAGAAAGACTTTGTTCAGTCACTGAAGGATCGAATTGTCCTTTAGTTAGAGAAAAAGATATTTATCAGCAAACGCACAACAAGGACTTGTTGATACTTCACCTCTCTTACTTGTTTGTAGAATTACTGTTTAAATGTGACTGCTGTCTGTATTTTTAGTGAATGTTTTCAGCAACAGAATCTCATGCTAAATGTTTTATATGCATTTTTGACCTTTCAGTGGTGGGAACAGAGGTTGATAGGGACTAAGAAAAGGAAGCAACCTCTGGAAGTTTTGGGAGCTGGTGGTGACAGTCCCTCTCTGCCATGTTAAACTGGATGGGAGTCCTTGGAAAGCTACCGACTTCAGTCTTGTTTCCATATCAAGTAGTAGCATGAAGTATGCTTAAACACATGTGAACGTATTAAAATAGGAACTGACTGATACAAAAGCTGCTTCTGCAGATGCGGTAATTGAATTTTTTTTTTTTTTTTTTTTTTAAGTCAGTCAAGGGTGCTTTTTGTGTACTGGAACATTAAACTTACATCGTGCTTGGCCTTGTGACAAGTCCTGTGCATGTAATTTAGAGCCATATAGGGATGTTCTTAGTCTTGAACCACTTGAATTAATACCACCTGTCATACCATGAGTGTAGAATTAGTTATTTAAAGTAGATAATTTGCAAGCCTTGTGGCCCGAGCATGAACTGGAAACGCTAAGGACTATTGATGTGAATGATGTTAGTAGCTTTGGTTATAAATCAGGCTTGGTTTCTATGCAATGCTGTGTTTCGTACCAATAGACTGGAATGCCAGATCTGGTATGAGTTTATATACATAGGTGGGAAGCCTGACAGTCTGGTTTTACATAAAGAGCAACATACAGAAGTTAGAGAGGTATGGAATGACCTCCTAGAAGGTGCTGTCTGGTAAGCATTTGAGACAGACTTTTCAGCCGCTGGTAACTAGAAGTGAACCTGCCTGTCAGTACAAATTTAATGCCACTGTCTATCATGAAAAGTCTGCTGTTTTCAGCACTGCAGGGGAAAAGAAATAGTCCTCCCCTGTCTGTCTTTGTCATGATGCAAAGTGGAGTAATTATTAGAGTTATCTCGAGAAATGCTACACTAGCCGCTGCCTTTTGATTTTTGCTCATACTTGGGCAACAACAAAAGAGTTAAACCCGGGACCTCACAGAATCTCTGTCCCTTCCCGAGCAGGAGAAAGTTTTCACCTGCAGCATGGGGCAACTTCTGAGAGCAGAAGAGCTGCATACAGTGTGATTTATGTATGGTGTGAGCTGCATATGGGATGATTTGTATACCTTTCAATATTTCACGAGTGCAGTAGGTTCTTCCCTAATTTTCTGCAAAGAGAAGATTAAAGGACATTTATGGGATCTCTGTTTGTTTCCTTTATGTCACACAGTTGGATTGCTGGTGGGTAATGCACTCTGCTTCCCTGGACTTTGAACTTTGTCCCAAGCTTTTATTAACCATTCGTCCCTGGTGTTAGATGTTTCTGCGTTCTCTTTAGCAGCAATTTGTTTGGCAAAAAGAAATAACAACTGACAACTTTGGTTTTCAAGTTTTCTATTATTTTTTCACTAAAAACTTGTCTAGGCTTAGATGTGTACTGTGAATAGTTTCCAGAAGAGCTGTCTTAGTAAATGTCTGTATGTAAACATGTCTTAAAATGATCTCGTTGTTCCCAGGAGATCCTGACTTTTTCTTGAGGATTCACTTGTCGTTCTGCATGAATCAAGGTGCTTCCTTACTGAGGTTTCGTTTTCATCTCTCCCTTAGGGAAGAAATAGCACTCTGTGTTGACAGAGTTATAGCAAGATGTTTAGCTAGCAACAAAATAAAGTCCAAGGGGGGTGTCTGGATCATCTGCCAGCAAGGCAGAGGGACGTGCTTAGCATTTCCAAAAATCAGATTTTTCTCACTGAGGTGCAAGTTCTGTAAGTTTCTCAGTCCACTTAAACAGTTAAAAGCTTCAACTCAGACCTCCTAAGTATGATATTCTAATTATAGATCATAAGAAAACTGTATTAGATAAAAATCTTGCCTTAACACAGAATTAGCTTCTTACAACTTGAAATTTCATCTCTACATATTTCCCTTCGCTCTAACAGCCATGAGAGATGCATGCTTCAGCTTCAAGTCCTGCAGCTCCCGGGTGCTAACACAGTTCCTCTGCCCTACCTAATGCCCAAGCGTGAGTTTGCAGCACGGCTACTGCAGCACGGGCTGGGCTGGTTCAGGAGGAGTTATCCAAAGTGTAAATAGGAAAATTAACTTTTCCACCCAGAGAGTGCTGCAGTAGCATAGCTCACCCGACTGCGGAGGCCTTGGCGGAGAGGCAGGATTGGTCCCGTAGGTAAATGGGAGGATTTCCTAGTGTCTAGCAGGTCCAGTTGAGTTGCATTTGACATGCACAGAGGCGTGTTGATGAAATATAAATGAGTGCAGGAGAGAAACAGGCTAGCAACTTCCAGCTGTCACGCAGAAAGCAGAAGATCTGCCATTCCCTACTGTACAGCGTTTTTTCCAGTTTCTTTTTTGTCCCAGTAACAACATGAAATACCACAGGCTCTTGGGTTAGATTAGGTGATGAGGGGCATAGCTCAGCGTGTCTGAGCTTGCCAGATGTATTTTGGGCTCTAGAAAGAAGCATGCTACAAGATTTAGTCTGTATTTAGTCACTGGCCTACTTTGCAGGATATTTCACATTTCTGAAAACTTTCTCAGCAGAGATATGCGCCCCCTTTTTCCTCTTTCTGTTTCTTTCTTTAAATGTTTACCGTCTCTTACAGTTATTTAAGGTTGAAAGTAGTAGCCTGTAGCCATCCAAATGCTGCCTGCATGCGTGTTAATTTTTAAACGTGTGTTTATTCCCTTTCCTCTTTTCCTTTTGATTTTCATCTTGTTAAAGACAAGGCTTGGCCGTTGCTGTGCTTTGTCACTTGTGCAAATGCAGTGGATGTCAAGTCAAGCCTCCCAAGTTTTGGAGGAAGCTCTATTTTGAACCGTCACCTTGCATAAAATGACAGGAGGGGTGACTTCTTACTTAAGAAAACCTTTTCTCCTGAGGCCGTATATCCTATTTCACAGGGAGGGAGATTATGTAGCTCCCTCTCCCAGCCCTTTGCCAAGAGCCCCCCCCCGACACACTTTGGAAGACTCTTTGGCCTTCATGAGGAGTTCTAGGAGCACACATACACACACTTGAAGTCTTAATTTCTTTGGGACCATCTGGAGTTCTTCCCGCACCCCTCCCAAGGAAGCTAATAAAGGCAACCTTGTGACTTAGTGGTTTATTTTGGAAGCTGCAGGAACTCGCTGTGGCTGGAGGAGCCAGATTTGGCAAACGTCGTCCCATGAACTCTGCTGCAGTGGGGGGATGTCACAATCCCCCTGCCCTTCCTTATCCCAGAAATTTGGTCTCTGCAGTAAATTGGTAGGTTAGTTGACAAATGGAGAAAAGGCAGATGTCTGTTGGGAATAAGGGTGTGCTTTCATCTTGTGGGTCTGAAGGAAACAGGTCTTTTATAATCACAGTGCCTGTGGATGCATGCATGGATCTCAGTCAGCGTTGCCCATTTTCAGGAGAGGAAACTGGGGCACCGAGGCTAACTTGGCAAAGGTACTGTGTAAATTCATGCAGGATGAAGTGCACTTCATCTCCTAGCAAAAACATGATATACATAATAGTAATTTTTTAACAAATGAAATTAATGGACTTTTATCTTCCTTCACAGGCAAACAAGTGCTAACTCTAATTGTTTCTTCCAAATATAGTTAGCCTTTTCTGTCTCTGTCAAGTCCTTCCCCACTCAATGGGCTGAGTGCTCATGAATTATAAAAAGGCAACAAGTCTTCAAGCATCAAAAATGCATTGGTGCTTCATTTTCTCATGTTATGTCATAGTATAAAAATCCTTATACAAATGTTTTTAGCCATTAAGACCTTCTGAGATGTTATTTTAGAGCGTAAGGCATTCAAGGATTGATGTCTGCCCCATGTCTGAAAAAGACCGGAGCAACAGTTTTTCAGCCAGTTTGGAGCCTGGATAAAGAGAGAGGAACATCTTTTCTGCTGAATATGTATATTTAGGGAAAGCATCAATCCTTGACATGAACTTAAGGGTTTTCTAGGAAACACGTATAGATGTGGTATTTTCCTGCTGGTTGTTCTCAAGGATCCAGCATCTCAGGAATACAGAAAATCTCTCTTAATTTTTAATTTTGCTATTATTTTAGAGGTTTCAGAGACCCTTCCTTCTTGCTACCGCAGGCCCTCCATTGCATTGGGGTCATCTAAAGAAATTAAGTATGGTCTTGAAACTGTGGATGCGGGTATATTGTATGAGACTGAAGTGACTGTGGGGAAACTGAGAGAGAGCAGGAGGTGGGCTCGGGGCTTTTCATCTGATATCCCCTGATCTCTTGAAATGCTTCTTAAAACGTGTGGAGTTGGCTGATGGATATTTGCTGCTAAATGTTCGTTTAATGCCTTGCCACCTCCAAAATGGCACTTTTCTGGAGCCAAACAGCACGGATAGGAAAGCAGAGGGTGGCATGGGATGTCTTCATGGTGGCTGCTAGCAGAAGAGAAGCAGCCCTCAGAAGAGGCAGATGGTTTGGGCAAGTTTGCTTCTAGCTTTTGATAGTCTTGACATCCCTGTGGGCCTTATTGCTTTGCTTAGCAGTCTTTTAGATGGTGAAGGTTTTATTTTTTAAAGTCCCTTTCTCTCTGTCCATTCTTTTGGTTCGAAAGACCTCACTCATTTTTCAGATTAGACTAATTAAGGACTAATTAAGATGTAATTCAAAAGGCAATCATAAAACTGAAACTATCAAAAGAAATACTAAAAGGTACTTGTAACAATGATTTGAATATAATAACTGTTAGTAATTGGCAACCATTTATAGGAAAGAGCAGAGACCTCAACTTCTTAAATTTTTTTTGTAGACTTCTCCAGATCTGTAGGGATATGTGGGAATATTGCGATTATTGTGCTGTTTCAGTGACTGAGAAGCTGTAATAAAATTGTATTCTTACTGCATGGGATGTGATAACAGCAATAGATAATATTAATGTTCTTCAGAGTATTTTCAGTGGTGTTTTCTAGATAGATGTACAGCTAAAATCATTTTTCAAAGGAGTGCATCCCTGGCTGCAGCGGATAAAATGTTGAGAGCTCTGCTGAAGATCAGTGGAGCTAGGTGATATACATCAACTGGGAATCAGGTTGTATGGTATGGTCTATATATTCTATATATTCTGTATATTCACTGGGTGCGAAGAGCCAAGAAGAATCCTCCTTCTAGAAAAGAGGGCTTATCACACTGCTTTGTAACACAAACAAAACCCCTAACCTTTCTAAATCCTTTTAAATTGCTCAAAAGATTTTCTCAGTCAGTGATACTGCAAGAAACATATTGCTTTGGGGCTGACCTAATTTTAACCTTTTCTGAACTGCTTTATGATTAGAACAGTCACATGCCGAGGTAGGACCCCATTAGTGGGTTTAAATCATCTGTTTACTTATGAAAACATGCATTGTTATGGGAGTATTCTTCCCCCCCCCTTTTTTTTTTAATTTTCTTTTCTTTTCTTTTTTTTTTTTTCCTGTTGCAGGACAGAACATCGCAGTTGTACCAGTTTGGGAGCAAAATATGGAATGTGTTTCACTGCTGACCGAAGGCAGCCAAATGAACAGTATTTATAGTAGTTTGAAAATCAGCAGTTAGCAGTTTCTTCACATTCTAACACTACCCAGCACTTTCCAGAGAGAACTCATTGTTTACAAGAAATCTGCTTTCCAAATCCGTTGCGGTGCCCTCCAGCCTTGACTATTAACTATTTGCAAAGGGGAAGCTTAATCTACGGTTTGGGGAAAGATGGCAATGGATGAGTACCTGTGGATGGTCATTGTGGGTTTTATCATTGCTTTTATTTTAGCCTTTTCGGTTGGTGCAAATGATGTTGCCAATTCTTTTGGAACGGCTGTGGGCTCTGGTGTCGTTACTTTACGCCAGGCTTGCATTTTGGCTTCAGTTTTTGAAACCACTGGCTCAGTATTACTGGGAGCAAAAGTAGGAGAAACAATTCGGAAAGGTATCATTGATGTTAACTTGTACAACAACACTGTCCCGCTGCTGATGGCAGGAGAAGTGAGTGCAATGGTTGGTAAGTAATGCTGTCCTGTTCCAAGTAATAGTCATTGTGTATTTGTCATCCTGTTTGTTGTGAATATTGTTAATTAAGTGTTCCCATCTTCTGGACTTGCATGTCTGGTTTTGTGTGAATGCAAGGGCCTATATTCCTTTTTTAGTCTCCTATGGTTTTGAAATGCTTCTAATAATTTACATTTTTCAATGGTTCAGCCATTTAACTAAGAAGGAAAAAATGTTTAACATAATGGATCATATATATGTATTCCTAGGCTACTGAAAAAAAAACATTTTGGAGATTTTTATGATGGTAAATGGAAAATATGTAAGCATTTGTGACTGTACAGAAGATCCTACAGAAATAGCAGTTTGCAATGAATACGTATGAGAAGGAATTACCTAAATGTTTTTTTTAAATTGCAGAAAATCAAACATATTTGCTTAAACTGATTGTCTAGCTGAGTGATTGCAATTAATCATACACTTCACCTATGCCCATGGCAAAACTAAAGGAGCAGTAAAGATAGAAGGTCACAAGTTTAAAGTCTTTTTAATTTTTCTGACTCAAACCCACAGTAGTTCAGCGTACCTTAGAGTGCTCCGCGTGCTTTTGTTTGCAGTTAAATTAATCTCCATTTAGAACAAATAGCATATTCTGAGGTAAGTAACATTAAGCCACGGTACTTACTCTTTGTTTATGTGCAAGAGGCTTTGTGAGCTTTTGGAGGGCTCCCTCAAGGATCAATAGCAAACCTGCTTTTAAAGGGCAGGAGACAGCAGGAAGGAAACCCTTTCACTGTGGGAGAGGCAGCCCTGGCGAGGGGCCAGCCTGCCCATCCCACCACTGCTTCTTCAGTCCGGCAGGTCCCTGGCATCCCACAACAGGGCGATGTGACTTAGAAGAGCATCGCAGCGTCCTCTGCTTGAAAGGGATGCTCCACTCAAAGATTTTCTTCCTTAAACCTATCCTAAATATTATTTCCACCTACCTCCTCTAACTTCCCCACAGTTTTCAGGGCAGGATCTGCATGTGAGAGAGGTGAATCTGTGCACACAGAGGTCTACAACATGCAGTTATTTTTCCATTTCTTTGGGGAAATAGGGAAATTTCCCTTTTTTTAAACTTTAATGGATCAAGATGGACATTGAGTGCCAGTTTCTGGACTTGTCTGATGTGGCTTTGCGTGCTTGAGAGCAGGGAGGTGGGCTTTCACTGTTCTTGAGCCTCCTGAATGTTGGCCACCTTCCCCTGACCAAGGGGAAGAGGGGTTGGTTAGCGAGAAACCACTGCTGGGACCGCAGCCGCTTCCCCAAACAGTCCCTCTGTGAGGTTGCCAACTTAAACCACATCAAATGCTCTTGGGCACCCCCCATCAGTTCCTCTTTCCCCAAGTCTTGCAAGGTCAGCTGCAGATTTCTGGTCTTTCCCTTAGGCTGTAGGGTAGCTTCTTAGTACCACTCCACTTCCTGAGATAGCTCCATCATTTCCCACAGGCATGTGCCTGGGAGCAGCATACACCATCTGAAATGTAAGTGACCTGTATCTTCTGACCTTCACATTCTTGATACTCACTGTCCCTGTTAAAGGAAGGGTCCTTTTCCTCTTCTGTATCTATTTCTGGCATCCTGATACTGGCTGGGCAAAGTTTTAAGGCTCAGATGCCCCCTGCGGAGCAACTGGCCAGAAGCTCAAAGAAAACAACTTATTTGCATGCATATTTACATAAGCCTGTGTGAACTTCATGACCAATTACATTCCCTTCCTCCAGTAAGGGCATTAAGAAGAAATTCCACCTTTTAAATCTCAGAATTAATCGCAAGTTACAAACTGCAGATTTCTTCTTTTTTTTTTTTTTTT
>VZTL01041648.1:0-14154 GCA_013400535.1 Scopus umbretta | reverse complement strand
GGGGGGGTCTGTGAATAGCAGCTGGCCCCGCAGATACAGCCTGTGCTGCATCACGCCTCAGGACCGGGGCATGGCGCAGGGTGGCCGCAGCCTTCTCTCAGCTCCCTTTTATAGCTCATGGCAGCAAGAAACAAAGCCTCATTAGCCAGCCCTTAGCTTTGCCAGGCTCTTTGCAAGCACGCGGAGCCCCTCAAAAGGCCAAAGCAGTCTCCTCACAAAGGCTTTTTCCACGGCTCGCATGGTGCTTTTCTGCTGCACCATCAGCTGAGCCTTTCCTTGTGAGTGCTGAGGGCACGAGACTGTGGTGTGCTAAACATCGCATGCTTGCTTTGTGTATGTTACCTGTTTAATTCAGCCAGACACTTAATATTTCAAAGACTTCTCTTAGCTGGTGGAAAGTGCCAGGCTGTCTCAGTCGAAGCTGAGAGGTTAGGAATAAGGTTTTGTGATGTAAACATGTTACACTGATGCTTCTAGCCCCGTCCCAAAAATATCAAAGCCCTGTCCTGCTTGGCACCCTTCGAGTCATGCCACGTGAAAGGGACTCCTCATCTTGGAGACAAGATAGGTGAGAAAACACTCAGAGAAAGAAACCTGCCCTCAGGTCACCCAGCAGGTCTGCAGCCGACCTGAAAGTACAACCTGTCTCCCTGGTTCCCATTAACAGTGTCAAGGTTCCCCAGAATGCTGGTGCTTGCCTGGACCAACATTGTGGATTTGGGTGTAACCAGACAGGTCACTATCCTTTCCTCACCATCCACCCAAAAGTTCCACCTGCCTGGCACTGACTCGGGAGCACGTGTTTTCCTCATGGCGGTTCATGCTGACATTGATCTGGTGGAAAATCCAGCTAATGTTTCCTTTTTTCCCCAATTTCTGTGCAGGAAGACCCTGTGCCCAACGGTCTCCGCGCACTTCCAGTGTTTTATGCTGCTACCATAGCTATTAACGTGTTTTCCATCATGTACACGGGGGCACCAGGTGAGTGAGCCAGCGGGAGGCAGGGGAAGGAGGCTTCCCGCAGTGTGAAATGGTGCTCTGCCAGCGTGCTGACAGGTAGCTGGCGACACCGCAGAGTTATCTCCTACGTTAGGAGTTAACAAGGACAAGAGTAAACCATACACCTGCCCACATGCTTCTATTTGTGCATGGGTTTTTGTGACTCCCTCCTGATCGCTCTGGTTAGGGGGGATTTCTTTTGTAGCTGCACTCTTCCCTCTTTAGAGGAAGGGGAAATACTGAGCTGCCGGCTCTGTAAATCTGAGCACATGTTGAGCTCTCAGAGGTATTCCAGATATGTGCATCAAGGAGGGAAAGTTCAGAGCGGGTGGTAAGAGCAGGTAGGCTGTTTTCACTCAGTCTAACACTATAGCTCCATTGAAATCAGCAGAGTCACTGTTCTGGCACAGAGCCCATTAATTAAATTTACTTCTTTATTTCCCTTCAATGATATGAAGCCCCGAGCCTGTTTCTGCATTTAATGCGTCTTCCTTCTCGGGTGCTGTGTTTTTGTTGCAACTCAGTGGAAGGAAATATACATGTCCTTTTCAGGACTTTATTTATATCTTTGTACATTAGTATATTTTATGTGCGTTTATATGTTGGTGTTTATTTATATTTGTGTTTATATTTGAACTTATATTTTTCTATTTATGTTTGTATATTTATATTCACACATTTTATATATTTATATATTTGCAGTTATATGTTTTTATTTAACTTTACTTAAGGAGTGTACGTTTGAACACACACTTGCAGCAAAAGAGTTCAGAAAAAAAGATGTTCAATGCTCTCGAATACTTTACTGAAAAGTCTGATCATTAAAAGTTATCTTTAGATTAGATTGTTGCCCCAGAGCCATGAATGACAGGTAATTGAAGAGAGACTCCTGAATATGCCCCTGAATTAAGAAAGCAGGCTTAGAAAGTGACCTTTTTTAAATAGAAATTTATTTTCTCTAAAACCTGGCGCAGTAGATGTACTAGATAAATACAATTAGTAGACTCTACTTCATAGCACAGCATTACTGAAATTAATAAGAAGTCTGAGAAGTTCCCACTTTGAGGGTAACATAACTATTCCTTTTTCTTAAGTCTAATTGGCTACGTATCTAAGATATTTCACAGCAAATCAGCTGTATAACCAACATTTCCTCATTAGTTGTACTGCAGAAGTAGGTCAGGCACTCTGCAGTGACTCATTAAGCAAAATAAATGAAATAAGGATCTTAATGTCCCTTCTGTTTCAGCTTAGCAGTCTCTAAAGTGCGTGAATAAAAAGGTGGGACCCCAGTTTTCATACTTGGGAAACACATTTTTATTCTCCAAGGCCTCTGGCAACATATACTCACAAGGATGAATTAATCAGATAGGTTTTAAGATAGGTGGGCATATACAGGTTTGAAAGATCAGAGTGCAAGCTCTTTCTTCATGTAGGGTATGATCTTTTAATTGAACAGGGGATACTTACAGGAATGAGGGTTATTGACATGATTGTATATTACAGGACTGAAAACTCAGCTCTCAAATGCTATATTAAGCCATTATAAGCAGATAATGGCTTAGATTAAGCTAAGCATCAGGCTTTATTGACCAGAGCAAAGGGCAGGTAAATACTTACCCTGATAGGCAACAACGGTTTAACATGCATTAGTGTATAAAGTCACTGCAAACTTGTTTTAGCAGCCCTGATGTGGGAATTTGCCCCTGACTTCTTTGGAAACAAGGTCATGGCGGGATAACAGAGAATTGGAAGACTAAACCTGCAAATGTTTGCATGCCAACTAGACCTTTAAATACTGCACTAACTGATACGTATGTTAAAAATGATCGACACATTCATGTTGGTTTTGAATACATTGTGAACACAGGCTTTTCTGCAACAGAATGCTCTTCTACTGCCTGAGATAATTGTCATGTTAATTTATGGTTTGCCTGGGTTTTATTTCTTTGTCTTCACAGTATTGGGACTGGTACTGCCAATATGGGCCATTGCTCTAATATCAGTTGGTGTATCCTTAGTATTTGCCATCTTAGTCTGGATTTTCGTGTGCCCCTGGATGAAGAGAAAAATAGAAAGTAAGTAGTTGCTTGATGAAATGCGAATGATGTAAAACATCATTGACTAGTGTAAACAGCTGAAACCAGGACAACGGAATATTTCGTTTCAGAGCTGGAAGTGCCCTTGAGAGGTCCACCTAGTCCAGTTCCCACCCACAGGCAGGATGCGCTTAAACTATTCTTCATGCATTTGTGTCACCTGCTCTTAAAAACCTGCAGTGGTAGAAAATCAAAACCTTGTTAGGCAATCCATTGCAGTGCTCACTTCTAGAGTCTAGCAGAAACAGGAAAATAAATCCTGGAATATAATCTGGTTTACATTTTATTAAGGAAACGTTAAAGAGGAAAAATCTGGCAGAATGATTATTCTTTAACTTTACAGTAAGTTGGGCAGATCACAGGTTTTAGCTTTACAGTGTTTTGCCTGTTTGCTTTGCTACTCTTGACAAATGCAGTGTTTAAAACACAGAGAAAAGTTTCAGATTTCATTAATAAATGAGCAGCTTGGTGTTTTACTTCAATTACCTACTTTGGTGAATTTTGTAGGAAGAAACAAGGATGCTCTAGAATTTTCTCAGATTAGTTTAGTAAAGATAAGTATTAGAAATAAAGAGAGAATGTGTATGAAACAGAGCCTGGTTATTGTATCCACCTTGATCTATGCTGTTGATGCAAACAGTGGAAACATAAGCAACAAGACAGATAGGTTGGGTTTAAAATTACAGTACTGTTATTTCCTTAGGCCGGTTAAAGAAAGATGCTGCACTGTCAAGGATATCAGATGAGAGTCTTGATAAAGTTCAAGATGAAGAAACACCAGTCTTTAAAGAGCTTCCCGGTGCCAAAGCATCTGATGAGAGCACGATTCCCCTTACTGGCTCAGTAACAGAAGCTGCTGGGGCATCAGATACTATTGCAAATGGAAACCATCCACGTGTACCGTATGGTAAGAAACTAAGACAACATAGAGGGTTTATCTTCTCCCTGCTTCAATAGGGTTTCTTAACTGCAAGTAGGTCTCTGTTGTAAATAGTAGGTTACTGTTTGGGTTTTCCAGTTCTAATCCGTCTTCAGCATTTGCTGGGAAAGACGGTCATTTACAAGTGACATTTTCTAGAGAGGACTTAAAAACAATTGCATTTTGTTTGGCTGTATTTCAGTTTTGGAAACAGCTGAAAACAAAAATTACTTTCCTTTTTGCTTTGCTTTGTATCCTTAATGGTGTTTCCATCCTTTTAAGCAGTGGAAAAATACAGAGAACACAAATTGCTGATGTATGAAGGTTAAATTCAGCATAAAGATGCTTAGCATACTACCACTGGAGATGAAAAAATTTGGGCTTTAGTTGACAAAGTTAGCAGCTTGGAGGATGTCCACTAGAAAAATCTCACGCAATGTTTTCTGAATGTATATTTATAAAAAGTAGCCTTGTGTGCATAAAGTTCTTCTTGTTCTCCCATGTGTTGGGATCACACCCCACTTACCGGTCTGCTGACTTTGATATCACTTTGCTAACATCTACACAGCCCTGTAATTTGTTTAATAAATGCCTAATATATTCATCTGATTCTTACAAAATCAAATAAGTCGTGACGTGAAGCCCTTTGAGTGTGTGCTTCCAGTTTAAAAATAGCTAAAACCAATTCTGAATGTTGCACAGTGGAAATCCGGGACGTCAGGAAATGAAAAAGATAGTTTCTTCAGAAATATTGCCTTAGATGTGACGGGTCCTACAGTGTACACTAGTGTTAAATGTATACAATGGGAATAACTATCATCATGTTCATAGAACGGATACACACAACGTGTTGCAATAGCTGAGGAAATATTTCTGCAGAACATGAACTTTTTTGCTTTCTGTTTTTTAAAATTATTTCTAAAGTTATGTAAATGTCTCTTAGACATAGGTAGTTTTGAAAGGTGACCTCATATTCAGTATGAAATTACGGTAAACCACCTTTCCTGAAATAACTATGCCTATTCAATGTAGACAAAACCTCAGAAAAAGTAGAGTTTATTTTACAAGAAAAGAATTTTATAGAAGTTACTTTTTCAACGAACCTGAGGATTTAACCTTCAAGTATCACCTTTGAGCCCAAGCAGCTTGCTGGAGGTCATACCGTGTGTCTGGGGGAGACCCAGTGCTGGAACAAAGATCTTTTTGCACAGAAGATGAGTGAGTTTATTTTGCAGTGAATTGAATCTTGGGTTATTCACTGCATATATTGCAAATTGATCTTCTTTGTCCTGTACTCTTGGATAGCTGCTGTTTTATTGTCTCGCAAAGTGGGAGGGAGGGGGCTTCTGCAATAAATTTTGTAGAAATAAGAACACTAAATCTCTGCCTTTTTAGGAAGGGCATTTTCAATGACGCACACCTCAGTGAAATCACCTGTTTCCAATGGCACCTTCAGCTTCGATGGCCAGATGAGGAGTGATGGCCATGTTTATCACACTGTGCACAAGGACTCAGGTTTATACAAAGACTTGCTCCACAAAATACACTTGGACAGGGCCACCGATGAGAGGCCTGCTCCAGAAAACAACTACAAACTGTTACGACGCAACAACAGTTATACTTGTTATACAGCTGCTATTTGTGGTATGCCAGTGCATTCCTCCTTCAAGGCAGCGGATACGTCAACTCCAGAAGACAGTGAGAAGTTAGTGGGTGACACTGTTTCCTACTCCAAGAAGCGAGTTCGCTATGACAGCTACTCCAGCTATTGCAATGCAGTGGCTGAGGCAGAGATCGAGGCAGAGGAAGGTGGGGTGGAAATGAAGTTGGCCTCTGAACTGGCAGATCCTAACCGGCCCCCAGTTGATCCTGTGGAAGAGGATAAGGAAGAGAAAGACACGTCTCAGGTCCATCTACTTTTCCACTTCCTCCAGATCTTAACAGCCTGCTTTGGATCCTTTGCCCATGGAGGTAATGATGTCAGGTAAGAGGATGAGATCTCACAAACCAGCAATTTTACGGTTTAAGGGCTTGGAGCGAGGTTTGCCAGCTTGTCTGGTCAGAAAGCTTATTCATTTCTGCAGGCAGATGATCATCAGGGCTGTGTTTTGCAAAGCTTGTGACACTGATGTCCCCGGTGCTTCCCAGGAGTTGGGCTGCTCAATCTATGGTTTATTTTCTTCTCAATGGTAGCATCTTTTTTACTAGCTGCTAAATAATGGTGCAGTAATTAGTTTTATTCATGTTTAGTTTTGGCAAGCTTTGAGGCACTGAGACTCCCCCTGGCATGCCAACCACTGTAAAAGCAAACAGGACAGTCCCAGCCCCGCAGAGTTCACAGCCTATTTTAACTTCAAGATCGGAGAGCATCAGCAAATGAGAGGTTTAGACTATTTTTGTCATTAAATTAATTTCATCTCTTGTCAGGTTGCGAAAAGAGGTGTGTGAAGAATGTCTTCATTTTGATTGCTGCAGCCCTTCTAGACTTCCCTTTGCTGAATCTTTTGCTTGGAGTTTTCCAGGGGCCTAGGACTGTGTGAGGCAGTATATCACTAAGTAGCCCAGAAAATCTAACAAGCCCTAGTAAGTTCATAAACTGCATACACAACTTGCCAAGCTGCCGCAGTTCTCTTGCACAATAAAGGGAGCTATCCCCGAGGACCCCTGGGCACGTTCTTGTGCCCCATGTGGAGAGGGAACATGGGCTCTTGCTCATCTCCTAGTGCTCATTTAAGAAGCTTCCCATCTCCTGGCATAGTTCTGGTACATAGTACTCCCCAGCAGGAGTTTTATCCAGAGCTGTTATCACTGTTGAGTTGCTCCTTGAGTTTGGAAGAAGCCAGTGAGTTCATCCTGCAGTTATTTGGCTTAAGTGTCTCTGTCCTTAAATCCCGTGGCATTAACATCATTTCCCAGGAATAAAGATAAAGAAACATCATCCAGGAGTCTTTCTCTCATGTTCATATTGACTCAGACAGCTGACAAAATCTCGAAGTTGGTCTCAGAACTGTTTATCTGCACCTCTCCGCCCTCCGTCATCTAGTCAGACCCTTGTGAAATAGTGTCTTTTCACTCACTCACTCATTTGCCAACTTCTTTCCCTTTCAAGGCTTGGCTCTGTTTTATTCCACAAATTACAAGACTTTTGACGGAAGGACATAGGATGTAGGCTCAGGGTGGAGCATTTTATACCCTCCTCATCTGCACTCACATTGCTCACCTGCTTATAACATTGCTTCATCTGCAGGGCCCTATTGCACCTTGCCATCTTGCTGGCATGTGGCTAAGGGCAGTTTGGGCGTTTTTGCTCTGTCCCTGGGAACATTGCATATTTTTCCTTTAGGATTTGACTGGACTGCCTCTTCCCTAGGCCTGGAGCAATCTACTTGGTATTTCGTAGGCACTCTTTCCTCTGTCGTGATAAGGTCCCTTGAGAAATCCACTCAGGAGCTGCTTGTCAAAGCAGCATTCCTTATCTGGGTTGTAGCTGGGGCCGTATTGAGTCCCCTTCCCACTGAACCCTTGCCGCGTTAGCTGTGCCTTGCCGGTGTCGGTTTCAGAATTTGCAACAGGGCTTTGCAGCGTTCATAACTTTCATAGCCCTCCTTAGGCATGTGGGCAAACGCTGTCCCACTCAGCAAGGAGAACGGTTATTGCTCCTTAGTCTTGTCATCCACCCGATTTAACTCGCAGCTTGAAAACACTTACAAACATGTCTCTTCCCTCCCCATCCCTCCAGTGTCCTGGGAATTCAGAATAGGGCTTTCTGAAGAGCCTTCTTGTCCTTGCTCTTGTTATTACTCCCTTCGTATCCACAGGGATATGGCTTTGGGAGAGAGTCCAAGGTCCCCTCATTCTTGGGATCAGAGGGTAGCGGTGCAACGCACTTTCCTCTTGGATCAGGACCTCTGCTCTGAGCGCACCGAGCAAGAGCAAAGACCCATGGAGGCCGGTACCCATGCTCTGCAAGTGGCCAGCAGCGAGTGCCGAGGGGAACGTAGGAAAAAGGACAAGCACTGCTGGTATTTCTTCTAATGTGCCCTGGGAAATACTATTGCAGAAAGTTCATAGCCTACCACAGGAGGTGCCCCTGCTCCTTTATTCCCTGTAGGTGATGTCTATACATATTCCTCAAGGACTCACATGTTTGTGCAAGCATCACTTGCCTTTTCTGCAGGAGACAAGGGTAATAGAGTTTGTTAGAAGTGATCTATAAGGATGCAGTCAGTTCAGACATCAAATTTGGTGTTGATAGGAGCTGGACAGGATGAAAGACAAGGTTTAGACTCTGTGCAGTATGCTTTGTTGCATCTTACAGCCTAATTCCTCCAGAATTCTGCATTTGGACTGGCTTGTTGCCTTGGCAATATCCTTTCCTGAAAATTCATGGGGTTTAGTGTTTTGCAGATCTCTACTTCTGTCAGTAATTCTACCAAATTTGCCAGCAAGCATGTATTTTTATTAAATGCTCTTTATTCCAAAATCTCTTCTGAAGCTGAATTCATGTAATTGCAAAACTAAAGAACAAGTTAGCTTCTCTTTGACAAAAAGTTGGTAGAAATGCAGGAAGATCATCATGGGTGTAGGATTGGATAGGAACCCATCCTTGCAATTGTACTGAGTTCCAGCTAAGCAATAAAAATTAAAGACCCCTTTGTATGCCAAAAATGTTGAGCAGATAATACACTCTAGGAATGCAGATATCTATCCTGTGGATTATGTAGCAGAGACGTTTTGCCAGTCTTTGTCTAGCAGAGCAGAAGACTTCTTACTGGGCTCTTGGCTCCTCCACATGTTGCATGAAGATCTGCAGAGCTCAAAAGGCAGTGTGTTGTTTTAAAAATAATGCAGTAGAACCTAGCTAGTAGCATGGCTTTCTGTCCACATTTCTTTAAGAAAGCAAGCCTTGGCAATCCATCTTCTACTGAAGGCTGCTATCTTTTCATCTCCCTCCTTCATTCACTTTCCTTCTGCTCATTTTAGGTGCTGCTGTCAAGCTCCTTCTCTATTTCTTTTCTTAGCCTTGACTCCTGTTGTTAAAATCCTGCTTTCCTCTGAATTTGGTTTTAAGCTCCTCACTCATATATTAGGGCAGCACCTCCATTATCCAGATCTTTTTCTTTGGACTTGTCTCCTACGTTTTCCTTCCCCATCCTGGAATTCACTCTTGTCCTGTTATTTTTATTTATTTTCCATCAGGCTGTTTGCTGATATTGCTTGAAGGGACAGGAGCAGGTAAGAGGAGCAAAGAGAGAAAAATTAAAAACTGCAGGCAGTTAAATGATTGACCTGTTTTAGAGCATACTTAAGTATGAAGCATATGGTATGGACCGAACCATGACACAGCTCAGAAACACTTTATGGAGCAGAAGTGCCCCATATAGTTTAGATAGCACTTTAGTGGTCAAAAAATCGTATGGAGATCCTCCCTTGTTTCATTGTCCAGGCTTTTCCCCTGGACCTGGAAAAGTTAAATCGGTATTTTGCCTTTGGCTGCAGAACTAACTCATAATAAGGGTAGCTAGACTTCAGCTTTCTCCAGGATGACGCTTTTTGGCATCATAATGATACCAGCCATCTTTGCTGTAGGAGCTGATGTTTGTAGCGTTCAGGGCTCGTGTTTAGGCTGACATCAGCAGGGATCCTGGCTGGGGCAGTTGTGTGCTAAAAGAAACAGGGAGTCATGGTAACTCCTTATTTGGGTGACTTTTGTTCAGACCATCCCCTCCTGCCCCCCTGCCGCAGAGCTTATACGCGCTGTGTCAAGGATGCTGGAGCCCTTCCAGGGCTGGGACTAACTGAGCCGGGCCGAGAGCCTTGTGACACCATCGTGCACATGGGCTGAATGAAATCTAAAGAATTTAAAATCCCGACTAAATGTGTTGGGACAGAACTGCTGAAAAAAAAAAGTTGTTGTTGAACTTAATTAGCAGCGCCAAATGAGCAGGTCCCACTGCCTCAGCACCCGAGCACAAAGGGAGCACGTCATTGCAAGGGCAACTGGAGAATAAAAAGGGCAGGATGGAAAAAAAGACCTGGGCCAGGAGCGTGACACAAGGAAAACTGCCAGCTTCCTAAATGCTTGTTCAGAGCCAGCTTTCCAGAGAGGCCGGGAGGCTGGGCTTTGTTGGCCAGCAGGGATTATATGCACCTATGGTTGAGTTGGACTGAGCTTATTTTCATAAAGGTTGGTTCAGCAGGAATCATGATGATCTGGAGCTCAGTGCTGCAGCTGCAGCAGCCTACCTGTATAAATGCAGGTAGCGGGAATGTTGCTGAAGCTATGCCGTTTATGCTGTGTTTCAAAGTCTGGAAGCATGTCTGAATTAACTAGTTCCCAAAAATAATGGCAGTTGGGCAGGCTGTTTTGGAATGGCTAGAGAGGACTGCTAAGCCCATAGCTATCTCCTGTGCTCAGCACAACTGTGGCTGTGGCTGCTTTGCTACTGAGTTGGGAAAGAGAAAAAGCTATGAGCAAATGGTGCGTCGCCCCCACAGCCCATCCAAGCAAACGGGAAGATGCTTTTTTTGACTCAAGCAACCTTTGGAGCTTGTTATTCCTTGAGTTCTTGCAATCAAAGCAGGATCACCCACGGAAAGATGCTGTAGGTCGACATGAGGTTTGCTGATTAAAATATGCTGCTTATACTGTGAAAAAAGCCTGAGCCTTGTTCTCCTACACACTTGTCTCTGTGTGCATTCAGTCTTTTTTCGTACAGATTCCTCCTCCTATAAATGGGTAGCCTCTTCTGTCCCTGCTTATCCCCCACTTTCCACCTCAGGCCATCATTCCTGCTGTCACAGGAGAAATCCCAGGGATGACAGAAGGAGCCGTGTGCCCTGGCCTGTGTGAACAGGCATCTACTCTGGGCTCATGGATCCAGCTGTGGAGGAAGGCAGTTTATTATCATGATGATGGCAGGAGCTGCGATGCTGCAGCCGAACAGGGTGACCGCAGACTCTGCCGCCCACCTGTGTCTGTGCACGCCAAGATGCAGGCGATGCCAAGGTTTAGCTGGTACATGCTGGAGGGAGGAGAAACCTGCTTGCGGATGTTTCATGGTTGTGCGGGGGTTCTCAGTTTTGCTGAGTTCCTGCTGCATAGGTAATTTGAATGTGGCTGCTGTAATTAAATTTCACATGGAGGACTTCAGGACTACCCTTGCATATTCATGCTTAGATTTTATAGGAAGAAGGGTTCGTTCGTGTTCATTCCTCCCTGAGAGCTGCAGTCAAGATCACTTAGAATATTTAGGAAGCTAATCTGTCCATTACGATTACTGAGAGCAGCCTGAAATCTGATTTCTTCCTTTTTTAATAGCAGTCCATCCTAAAAGTGCAGCCTGTGTCCCAAGTAGACGTGAATCTTCACTTGAGTCCTTAATTATGCAGGTACGTGGCATCTTTGTTGTGCCATGCAGGCAAGCCAGAGAAGAGCAGCAAGGAACAGGGGTCTCCAGTGGGCGCAGGCATCCCTCCCCACCCTGCTGTGCGCAGGGCCCGTGACTGGGCTTGCTGGGGGAAGGCTGATGCTGGTGGGCGAGGGGGAGGATGGACCCAACCCTCCAGGGTCCAGGGGGCTGGGGTTTCGGGGCCAGCATTTACAGTACGCAGTGATGAGCTGCAGGAAGAAATACGTAGCCTTCCTGACTCATTACTACACCCAAAGCTTGCACCTCACAGGGCACAGCTGTGACACACTTTTATTGTGTTATGGTATACACGCTATTTCAAAACTGTCTGATTGTTGGAACCAGGATGAAACTCTCTTAATAATCCAAGATCTCTGGAGATTAGGACGTAGTTTTTTTCCTGTTGGTACATATGGGCATATCTTCCTTGCACCCTTACTCAACTGGGTGATGTCTCCAGGCGTAACTGCAGCATATTCAGAAGTATCATCCCACTTAGTTTCCCAGTGGAAAGTTTGTTTGTGAAAGCCGGGTTTGGGAAATAGTCAAATGCTGGGGGATTTTGTAATTATATTTGTAATATTGGAAGCCTAAGATAGATTTCTGAAATGTTTGTTTTACTCATCATTCAGCTTCTTTCACCCAACTAGAAAAGCTGGCTAAAACACAATCTGCTCTTTCAGGTAGCAGAGCATGGTCATCAAGTAGTCTGTAGAGCATGGATTATAACACAAAGCTTATTCAGAGTGTAGCATTCAAATACAATTAGATTTTGGTTTTGAGCAACTCACTACTCCCCTTAAATAAGAAGTCGCAAGGTAATAGCAATGTTGCTAGTTCATAAAAAATTATGACTAGTTTGATGGAATTTGGCAATAGAGCATTCAGTTGATGGCATCCTTCCATTACTGAAAAAAACCTTTAATTTTTACTGGGGCAGTGGGGGTGGGGAGGAAAGGTTGTAATCTTTGTTCTTCCAGAGAAGTGCCTGGACCTGTGACCCAAAGGTACCTTTAAATCTTTGCGTGTGTGTGTGTGTGCGCATGGGAAACTGTAATTTCTAAGCCTGTCTCATGACAGCTGAATGTGGGTTTTTTTTTTTTGTCAGTAATACTATCTGTCTCACAGGGGAGAGCAGAAGCCAACTCTATTTATAGTTCAGATTCACTGTCAAATGCTATCTTTTACAACAGCTTTATAAATGGTGTGGGGCAGATTCTCAACTGGCACAAGCGAGCAGAAAAAGAGAAGTTGTGCCAATTCACGTTAGTCGAGAGAGCTAGCAAAATCATCATGAGGGTCAGATAGCACTTCAGAAACACTCAGCAGCACTTCACTGAACTGCTGTGACACACGTCTGCAAGTACAAGCATTACTGTAGATGGCATTTTATCCTGTATCGTGCCTCCGGGGAACACAAACAGCCCCTACCCACCGCCCCTGCTGCAAAGTCCTGTGCCCTGTGAGTAACTGGGACTGGCGGAGCCTGGCAGAGATGGTGAAAAGTACTGGACATGGAGAATACACTTCATGACAGGTAGACTCAGGAGTTAGGCTTCTTATGCCATAACATTTTATAAATTCATCCTAAAATGGACTCATAGTGGCCATCCTCTTGTGCTCAGTGGAAAAATACATATTAGGTATACAAAAAACTAAGCTTATACCACAACAGCCGTAGTTTATCTTGGCTTTTAATCCCAGTTGCTAAACAGTATGGTAACATCCTTGAAAGCACTCCAGTTACCTAGGCACCTAATGGCAGTTTTACGTATAGATAATGTGGGTAGGGTTTCAGAGCCCCTGGGTGACCATCTCAGGCTTTTTTCTTCTCCCTTGTAAACTACCACAAATAAGACTTGGAGCTCCAGCACGAAGGAGAGTTAGTTAAGGCAAGTAAAAGAACTGTGTGGGAGAGTAAGAGAAAATCACTTCTTGAAAATAGACTTGTGAAATGAGTCTTCGCCGAATGCTTGGAAGATTTGAGGTCTGCTTTCCTGCTAGTCATGTCTTGAGTCAAATGAGATAGAACCGGTGGGAAATATTGTGAAAGCCACATCCCAGTCTAGTCAGCGTCCTCGTGGTTTATCTGCTTAGTCACTCAGCTGTAGGAGACATCTGTTAACCGCAGAAGATCTCAAAGCAAAGTATCTTATCTAACAATGCCTTTTTTTTGATGTGTTGTTTCTCTCTTACTCTCGTGTTTGGGACTGATTGTCTTCTACTGATGGACTCTTCCTAATCCCAAGGATGGTTGATTGCACATGCTCGTGGTAATGTCTCGAAGCTGATGTATGCAGTACCAAGTATCCTAGTCTTTGCAGTTCATGAGTCAGATGCATTCACTGTGAGCTTTTGGCAGTTTTGTGGTGGGACAGGCCCAATGGCTTCTTCTAGAGCTGTTCTCCATTGGCATAGGAAGTGTTGATACCACAAGCCCCTTGGACTGGACCTACTGAACAGATCCAGAAGCCGAAGGAGCCCTCTGAAGAGCCATGACGATGGTAGATCAGAGCCACCAGCTGCACACCACTGCCAGTTTGCTGGCTGTTGGTAGCCACTTGCAGGTATTCAGGCTGGGAGATGCCATTGTCCCTAGGAGCTGAAAGTTTAAGTCACATTGAACGTGATTTAAAGGGAGAGGAGAAATGTCTCTCTGGTATAGGTAACCTGTGGTGCAGATACCCACAATTGAAAATGCATTTAATTACCTTTTTTACCTTTC
>VZTL01041647.1:19553-30233 GCA_013400535.1 Scopus umbretta | reverse complement strand
AAAGAAAAAAAGACAATTCAGCTTGAGAATTGGTTTTCATCTCCTGTCCCTAAAGTTTCAGTAACCCTGTAGTGACACATATGCTGATTTGTCAGCCCAAGGAATTTGTCTTTGCAGCCAGGCTTTACCTAGGAAAATATGTACGAAAGTGTCCTGACCGCTGTGTGGAGACTCTATAGAAACACCAGTCTCAAACTATTTTCAGGGTTGATCCCCCACTTCCCTCAAAGAACTTAGTTAACAAAGCAGCGTTAGTTAATGTTCATGAAAGAGGAAGGCTTTCAATCAATGCAAACAAAGCATTATATTTAGTAGTGATATCATTACAGTGAGGTATTTTATTATCTCCTTTTTATTTTGTTCTGATTACCTTCAATCAAGATTTAGCTGAAAACGTACAATGTGCATTAACATAGTATCTAGGGTGGCTGATTTCCTCTGCTTCTCCCAAAGGACGCTGATAAGGTAAGGCTCACAATTAATGGAACTGTATTTTAAAGAGTGAATGGTCTTGCTGATAAAGGTTGGGGGCAGGAAGGAGGGAAAGCTTATTTTTAGTCTTTTTGATTTTGAAGATGTTGAGGCATAAAAGAGAGCTATAAAGGACTATGAACTGACCTGATGGGCAGAAGAGAAAAAGACAGGTAAAATGTTAAGAAATCCCACGTATTCAACGTAAGCCAACTATCAGTCACTTCTGGCAACTCTAGCCTTTGTTTGTCTTCATTTTCACTCGGCATGAGGAGCCATCAGCACGCGATCTTTGTCACATGAGGAAAGGTTAAGAGAAACCACCCCACTGGTGGCAGAGGGGCCCGCAGCTGAGGAAGTGGACTTCTACCTCGCCGAGGTTACGGCAGGAGGAGCAAACAACCTCGGCGGCACTGGGTTTGTACGGGATCATCTGCAAGGCACAGAATTATCCCCGAGTCCAGGTGAAAAGGGCACGTTACGGCCCGAGCTAAAACATGCAGACATATCCGTGCTATCCATTCCGGTCTATTGATTCCTGTTTAAAAGCAAACATGGAAAGTCAGCCAGTTACCTGAACCTGAGTTATCTAAACGATTTTTAAAAGAACATCTGTACCTACCAGCCTCTATTTGATAACTCTTTAGAAGTTGATTTATTGTTTTCAGCATCTTCAGACAAAACAGGCAACTGAAGACATGACTGCTGAGCCATGGGCAATATTTTATAGGTAGTTTTCAAATGTAGCCAAATACAGAAAAAGTATGGACTCGTCTCAGCTGTGGCTGAGTGGACTTGCCACTTCTGCTTGGCTTGCCTTTTGGTGAGCAGTGAAGAAGGGAGGGAAAAAGGTTTCTATGTGGAATTAGATATCTTTCTAGCCAGCTCAACCAAGTCTAATCCGGTATTTGACTGGAGAATTCTCTAGTTTTAGTTTCAACTACTGCTTCAAGGGGAGAAATTTTTAATGCTATTTTGAAGGCGCATTTTAATTTAAATGATCATAGTATACTAAATGCAGAACATCACTAAAGCATGTTTTTCCATTAATAGTTTACCCTTCTTTCTAGTAATTTTCATGTACATTCCATTAATGGTTAAGGACACTACAAATTCAGCCCATTGAACAATACACGAAACAAGGCGTGAGATGTTGTATATGAGCTATGGATATATTATTTTGTGAAACAATTATTGGTAATGCAAAAAAAAATATAATTCCAAAACCACTCTTCTTGCTAGGAAAAAAGAATAATTAGAAAAATATTTTACCATTTACATTGATACTTACCACTGTACCTATAGCCAAACCAGTCACAAAATAAGGTTTTATAGGTAAACTCTAGACTGCTAGTGTGTTGAATCTTTTGTATGTTTCTTCCTTTCTTTCTCCCTTCCTTCCTGTCTGTTTCCATCGAAGTGTTTGGGGATTAACCTTCTGCAGCCAGACAGTGAGTATACCTAGTTCTAGCTCTTGAGTGTCAGGACTGAGGGCCTGTGTAAATTTGCATTGAAATCTGCAGCAGGGAAAGCCTGGGTCAGCAGAGATGATAGCTGGAGCAGCCTGCATACACCCAAGCAGACTAATTCCCACGGCGTGGAGGAGGGACACATCAGCCAGTGTCGCCAGTGTCTCCTGTGCCCCCCCACCAGCTTGGCTGCCCCAACCTTTGCCAACCGAAGAAAGCTGAAAGGAGCCCAAACTGTTCTCCCTTAAACACACCCTGTGTTTGGAGCAGTTATTTGTTTAGTCAAAACACAAAATCCTTCCAAAAAAAGTTAACTGGGGGAGAGGAAACAGCCAGCACTGTGTTTGGATTGCAGTGTGTGCTCAGCTGTCTGCCTTTCATGCTAATGGGAGGCGTTTAGGACCATTATCAGGGGACAGGGGAGCAGAAGGCAACCCAGGCACGCAGTTATCGGGACAGAGCCTGGGCAAAGGTGCCCACCTTTCCAGCAATGGGCAAAGGTCAAATTTTTTCATTAAATCATGGGTATTGTAGGTAATGAGTTGATTGCAAGCCAGTGTGTAACACAGCTCACTTGGCCAATACCCGAGCCTCTGACTTGCAGCTATACTGCTCGGAGAGGGAGGAATCTGCTTGTAAAGGACGCTGGCATGTGAATGGTCAGGCTTGGGCTTCAGCAGACCAAAATTGTAGGCAGCTGGACCACAGACCAGCACAGCTGTATGCTACCATAGGCACTACAGTGATTGCTCCACGCCAGCCTATTTTTCCAGCACTGCACTAAGAGATCACCTACTACAAGAGCAGAGGAAGACTCTGGTAATGGGGGTGAGAAGTGATTGTATGAATGCTGTGTCAGTCATGCACTGTGCTGTTCTGCAAGCCTAAGGGTAAGGTCTAGTGAAATCCCTGTGGATGTTCCCATATGGAGCAAGAGGAAATTACACAAGCTAATAGCTGCTCATGAGACAAGTCAGAGAAGCAGCTTTCAGCTCTCAGCAATGTGGCTGCTGTGCTATATACAGCCTTGTCAGGGAGTCATCAAGACACCACTGCCATGTGAAACTTTTTCCTAAACGACCTTGTTCTGCGCTGCCCACTAACTATACCAGCTTCACCTCGCATCCAGATGAACGTCCCCTTGCACACACTCACTTCCCGTTCCCCATGAGGAATCAGCGCAGAGTCCTGCTGTGCTGTCCTCAAGCTTCAGGGTGCACATTTAGGGTGCTGCATGGGTTGAGGGTGATCAAAGAGGGAGAGATCAAAAGAAACTCTGCTCTACTGATTGTGAGAAGATTCCAGTCAAGTAGGTCCTTGGTGGCCTCCTGTGAAGGACCTGGTGTAGTGTGTCTGCCACAGTGATTAAACAGTGATTAAAATATTTGAAATTATTATGTAAATCTGACAGTAATTACTAGCATCCTGGTGCTCAATGGGCTGCGCGTATGCTTCCACTGGCTGAGAGACAGGCAAGGCAATATGTTTTGCACTGATTTGTATCACAACTGTTCGCATTCCCAAAACGAGCTAACCCTTGCATTTATTTTGATTAGCAGGAGAGGGAGAAAAGATGCATTATGATTTATCATGGCTAACCTCAGTATTGAAGAGCCTAGAGTGATCTATCTATCCATTGGTTATTCATTTTATTTCAGTGGCCACAACAGCATGGTACAGCTTCTTTCTGCCTCATTCTTCCTATTTGTAAAGCAGGAATAACAGCAGTTGTGAGTCACCACTGCTCTTACCCAAAAAGCACATGCACTGGTCTCTTTTTCCTTTTACCTGATTTTCAGGAAAACAAACTTTAAACCACTATTTGATTGTTTCAATTGCCTCTCTCCTCCTCTGCAAGCAGCTTTTGTTTAACCTTCCCTCACATGATCTGTTAATGAAGCTCAGCCTGTAACTTCTAAGTTTAAAAATAATTCCTCACATCACTCGCAGTCTCTAACCTTATCATGGGAAATGCTTTCCAGCATGTCAGCTTGCCCTTTAGACACCACTGCTCCAAGAACAGGAGACAGACAAACAGATTTTTCTTTCATGCTTTGCAACTGTTTACAACAGCTTGCAGAAGCACAAACATTGCACTCAAGCACTTAAAGATTTATACTTCTCTGAACTTTATTACTGCTTCCGCTTCAAAACAGAAATGTTGGATCATTGTTTGTTTAAATCTAAATGTGATTTCAAATATTAAATAGTATATGAAATACTCCCCAAAGCCTCCTTTGAATTCTGTTAAAATGCCTTTACTGTGATCTCCAGCATAGAGATGGGCAGCAAGAAATTGGTCATAGTCAGAGGAGCTTTACAATACAGACGGGATTTGCAGCTTCCAACTTGTTAAAATAAAATTTCAAATTAAGAGCGTCAGGAAATAGTAACTACTTTTGTGTAAAAATTGAAAAAATATCCTTTTTAGTATGAAGGAAAAAAACCCACTAACGTCCTTTAAATTTTAGACAGACATCAGTACAATGTCGAAATTATTCTGTATTTGCGAACTTCTACATCAGCAATTTAATATACTTCCCCACATCCTCCCACTATTTCCCCAAGTTAGCTTTTAAAATCACAAATCCCCCAAAACTCAGAAACTACTATCGACAAGAAATCAGGAGGAGACACTGACAAAAGAATAAGGAACCAATCAAATTGAGATTTGACATTTTAAGTATGTGAGTTTCACCATGGCCAAAGCTTCAAAGCTGACTTGAAGTATGACTCAGTATTTAGCCTCTCTAAAAAAATAAAAGCTAAAGGAAAAGAAAAAAAGAAACCATTTTTACCATGCATACAAAAACAACTTCACCAGAAATCCTCACAGGAAAATAATCCAGCTTTTGGGAAACCCTAACCCTGAAGTACTGGTGATACCAGGACCCCTCAGCCGGTCTTTCTTGCAAGGCAAGCAATCCCTTGCATCATCCCCAACACCTGTGACCACATAAGACATTGAGATGCAAACGAAGTCGCCTTTGCCTTGTTGGCCCAGCAGAGAAGCTGGAATGCAGTTTCTTATCGGGCACTTGGGTGAGGAAATGATGGTTCTGGGAGATCACAAGACTGCTGAAAACAAAGAGTTGTTTCAGAAGGGTTGTGTCACTGCTCCCCAACCATCCTCCAGGTCTTCAGCAAACTCGTGGAAACCTATCTATGCTCCCTTGAAGCAGATGCTGCTTCCTTTTCTAACCTAATAATGATGCAACTAACTTCATTATGGGTGCTCCAGCTGAAGCACAGTTTGAATCTGATTTTTCGCTAGGGAGAGTCCCAAACAAAGATTCTTAAGTGGGTACTTACGAACGTCGTTAATGCCAAAGAGACATTATAAATTCCAGAGCCACCTCAGATCTTTGGGGAGGAATGTCCAGGCTGGGGAGGAAGGCTGGTTACTTTTCATGGAGCTGCAAGGAAGAAGAGAAACTCCTCATGCTTTTTTGGTAGCCTTTTTACCAGCCATGCTCAAATCAAGTTAGGCAAAAAATATGTGCAGTTCCTAAAACTTTTCTGAAACTGGCACTAAAAAGAAGTATTACAGTGAGTAGTATTTCTTAAGATGGCATAGGGATACCTAGTCTATAATCATCTTCTCACATATTCCTAGCTTTCTGAAGCAGTCACTCTGGTGCTGGACATACACTGTGCTTTTTTTTCTGAAAGAAGACTCTTCACTGTAAAATAGAAGAAAAACATGATTATTGTTCTGAAAAGAAAAATTGACCTTTTTTTTAAAGTTTTGTTTTCCTATACACAAATATGACTTTGGCATTTCTTACGCATAAACCAGACTCTGGCATGTAAAATCAGCATCATGCTCTCTGAAATACACCTGTGCTTTTCTAAACTGGAATGATGTTTGGCTGAACAGAAGTACATATATGACTGGAATTTACTTTTTTTTTTTTTGTAGTATCTAATAAAAGTTGGTGAGAGAAAGCTAGGTGTGAAATACAGTTATTTGCATTTGAGGGTAGATAACACTTTAAGATACATCTTGACTAAGACTATGCTGCTGTAGAAGCCCATTATTCAGTCATGGTGTAGTAAGGTAAAATGATAGAAACCAGATTTAAGTCAGAGGACTTTAACATGGTGTAAATAAACATCTTTGCAGTCACGGGCTTTTAAGTAAGCCAGCTCGACTTTTTGTATTCCAGGAGTAAAGATCCTGACTTTAGTCTTCATAGTAATGCAAAAATCGATGTCTGCCTAAATAACACGTCCTTCCTTTGCTGTTTGGAGAAACTGCATCCGAACAAACCACTCGGTTTTACTCAAGGAAGGATCACAGCATACAAGTTACCTCAAGACAGCTGGTCTGTGGGAGCTGCTTGTGCCACACACTTGTCACAGTTAAGTGTGACATAGCTTATTCTCTTTACATTGCACAGATGTTTTTGATGCATTGCCAGCTTGCTGTAGCTCTGCAAGTCAACCACTGTTACAAAGGAGCTTTGCTTTTCTGATTTCTGGGCCTTTTTCTGGCAGATACAGATTAGCCCTTTCCTCTGTGCATTTTTACCAGGAGAACAAAGAAGAAAAAGGGTTTAAAAGTACAAAACAAGTTTGAGAAATCCTGGATTCAAATAAGCAGAGTGGTTCCAGAGGGAGAGGATTGTGCTGCACACCTGGGATGTGCAGTGGCAGCTGAATTTCATGTTGATGAGATGCTTCCCCGGAGATCAATGTTGAGCTCACCCCTCTGACTGCAGAGGCAACACACCGCTATGCAAGTTCTTGGGACTATTGAGAAATGCACGGCCTCTGTCATGTGGTAACTTGTAGGGCCAGATAGCTACAGGGTGGTTGGCAATCTTTTGGCTGTTGCAATGGAAACATGAAGAGTTACTAAAAGGTGTTGTTCCTGCATCTTAGAAGAGTGGTATGCCTTTGGCAAAATAGTTGGAGTTTTGCATATATCGAGTTCCTCAAAAGCTGTTGTTTTTTTTTTTTTTTTTCCAGAGCCCTCTGTAAAGTTACCCTCCAAAAAGGATAGATTTAAATTAATGGACAAGGGTCTTCTTCCTTCAAAGTTCTGATCTTTAGGTAATTGCAGCATGGACTGTGACTATTGTGATTAGCACAGCTATCTAGGTCTCCCCTGGACTGGATGGCATGGCTTCAGTTGAGCTTTTAAGCAGAGGAGCGGGAGGAGCTCTTGATTTCTCCCCTTCTCTCTGCTAACCTGGAAGGAGTGCTTTGCACACAAGACCCCCACATGGCTGCTAGTCCCCACAGAGATGTTTTCAATAGAGCAAAGACTGCTGTGGCTGGCGTGAATGCAGCAGGCTGTCATAAGGTTGCACAGTTTGATGGAAAGTGATTTCTAGCAGTATCTGCCCAGCTGTTACCTCTCACTGCTGCCGCTGGCCCTCTCTTCACTTCAACAGACCACCGCCATGCTGGGCTTGCAGTTTAGCATGTGTAAACATCACGGTGCACAGACAGGAGCAGTAGGAACAGTGCTGGGACAGGGGGATGTCTAGCAGCTCTGCAGTATGACATTTTTACCTTGACTGAAGTCACGAACAGTCTCTGCAGCATGGCTGGTGGTCTACACATTGATGACAATATAATTCAGCTCTCGGAGAGGAGATGTTTGTCCAGGAGTTGGAGGTAGTCCTGGGCCAGCTTCCTATCACAGGTTTCTAAATGGCACTCTTGTGACCACCAGCCCCTGAGCATGGCTGATTTCCCTTGCATATGCTTGCTTATGCTGCTGCACCTGGGCTCCCAGGCTTCCTTCCCAAAATACCTGGGGAACTGATATGTCCACGTAAGAGTTATGACACAGTGCAAGCTGAAAGTCAACGTGCTGAAGGTGAAAGTATTCCCGTCTCCTTTAAGAATTTCAACAAATTCTCAGTTAACATTTCCCTATGGACGGCAGTTAAACAAACTTGTAGGGTGAAACTTACCTTCTCAGTAAAAATGGCATCTGGCATTAGTGTGTGTGTATGTGCACTGGGAGTATTCATGAGGAGAGGTAGCACAGTGGTATCACATGCTAGCTGAGCATATAGTAACTTCCCCAAAGACACAGGACCTCATAGCATCTGTAAAAGCATCGGTTTGTCTTGGTGCATCTCAGGGCACATTACAGAGCAGCAGACATGTGATTTATGGTGCAAGACCTTCTGTGATTTTGACCTTACCTCCTGTCATGCCAGCTAAACATCTTGCCCTTTTAGAAAAGAAGTCCTTGTCCATAGTTCATTGAGAAATTAATTGTGGCCCTTCAATGCTCGGCTGATAGCAGATACAATTGCAGAAACAAAGCTAACATAAATAGGACCGAGAAGTTCCATCGCACACAAAATAACAGCAAAAAGCTGTTAAGTAAAAACTTTTTCAGATCCCGCACAACTGAAAAAAAAAACCCAACCCAACCAACAAAAAAACCCTACCTATGAGTTAGTCAAACTATATGAAGTTCATCTAACTCTCATGAGGTATTTCCATGTGAATTGGTTAGGTAGTGAAAAGTTTCATGCTGGAAAGATACAAACACATAGTCTTACTCAGTACATGTATTTTCATTTTCCTTTACAAATAAGGAAATAGGTCATTTTTCTTAGAAAAGGCTGGTCTTGAAACTGTTGTTTGACAGCTGGAAATACAAATGGTCGAGCAGAAAGCACACGTGTGTCTAGCTTAACTTTTCAAACCTCCACACACTATTTATTATTCTAATCTGTGCAAGCATGCAATGTTGATTGTTGCAGTGTATGTCACACTCTTTTTCTTCCTCTCAGATGTTTCCATGATAGCTGTACGATCAGTCAGCCACTAGCCATATAACAACATAAGGCAAAACAAGAACTTTCAGAAATTTCAGCCAGAAAGACCACTAGAAATTTGATAACAGGGCTTTGTAAAGCAAGTAAATATTAAAATGATGAGCAAGTAAATCCTAAAAACTGTAATGCATCCACCGTGCATTTGCTGCAATCCTATTTCGAAGAAGTCTTTTCCACGTTTTACATTCCTGCTGAAAGTGGCATGGCTGCACGTGATAGATCGGTCCCGAGTGTTCATATGCAAGCTTTTACTTAAGCAAATAGTTTAGCTTTAAAATATCTTCTTTTCTCAGAGGTTTTTACAAGGTTTGCTTATGATTACTGGCTAATTGAGGTGCACCATTGCTGGGTGTATTTACACATTTCGGGTGGAATTAGTACACTAGTTGAGTGGCAGGAGACTTGCACAGGTACTTTGAATTCAAAGACAAGACAACCCCTCCGACTTCACTTTATGTGTTTGGCTCTGTGGGGCTTCCTTGGACCAAAGACTGCTCCCGGGATAGTCTGGGTAAGGAGACACGTATTGCTCATTTTATCAACACACTGTGTGTCTTAAGACATCAAAAAAAGGGAGAAGCATGTTATCATATGATTTCTTCCTTTTTGCTGTTGTGCAACAGTCTACAAGCCCTGTTTTTTTACTCTAAATATGTGCTTTCAAGTTGGCAAGCTAAAGCCATCAGCAACGCTGACTTTACAAGATTTTAAGGGGGAACCTCACATAGCTGTGGCAGTTATTCTATTATTAGAGGCAGGTTGCCTGTTAAAAATCAAAGTCTGTCTACTCCCGGTTAGATGCAGACCAAGTCCATGTGCAAACCTTTTAAGAGCTCACCTGTGACACGCTCTCGGTGACACAACCAGTGCTTTCTAGCAGGTATTACTGGACGCTACGCATTAAAAACACTAGCCACCCTGGTGGCAAAATACCTGACTCTTATCAGGCTTGGGTCCAGTGGGCCAGAAAAATCAATTTTCAGATATGAAGTTATGGAGGAAGTTATGGAGGAAGTTATGGAGGAAGTTATGGACTTTCCTGGAAATGTTTCTTGTAAGCGGTGTAACCACCGTGCCGCTGGGACCCTACCGCTCCCGGTGGGAGATGCTCCCTCATACCTGCCCGCTGCCGGCGTCAGGGAAGCCGCCCTACCCGCCGTGTTTAACAAAACCAGCAGCGCCGTTGCAATGGCGGCAGCTCTCCCGGGTAGGAGCGGGGTACGGCATGGCCTGCCGCCCCTCCGATGGGGGAACAGGGTGCGGAGGCGCACGCCCGTCCGGCTGGCCTCCAACAGGCCGCTGGGCGCCCAGGGCTGGAGGCCATCGGCCCGGCATGGGAGCCGCCTCGCCGGCACGACCTGAGCAAGAGCCGTCTACGGGGACACGGGGACGGGGCTGGGTCTGCAACTGCGAACGCCTCGCCGTTTTGGTCTTTTTCCCCCAGATTTGGTTTTTTTCTTTAGTCTGCCCGTTGCCAGCTTCAAGTCCTCCCCAGGTTAAATTCCAGCCGGCCCAGAGCGCTGCCTCTCCCTCCGGCCTGCGGGACTCCTAATAAATATTTAGACAAACACTGCCCAAGGTAACGGCGGCGCGGGATGCCCCCGGGGCGTCTTCCCCCGCACCGCCTTCAGGAGCTCCGGGCCACTGAGGCTGCCCCGGTCGGATCGCCCGCCGGCGGGGCCGGCTNTTGCGGGGAGAGCGCGGGGTGGGCGTCCCGCGGGCCGCGGCTGCCTCCTTGTCCCGCGGCGGGGTGGCTCCCGCCGGGAAAGGACCGCCATTCCCGCCGCCTCCTCCGGGAGGCTGCCGGCTAGCCGCCCCGCGTCCCGGCCCCGCCGCCCCAGCTTGTTTACAGTCGCGGCCGAGGGCGCCGCTCCCCGCGGGGGGACGGGCGGAGGGCGGGCTCGGGGCGGGGGGCCTCCGGGGAACGG
>VZTL01041647.1:0-19508 GCA_013400535.1 Scopus umbretta | reverse complement strand
CCGCCCCGCAGGACTTCGGGGAGGGCGTCGGGCTTTTCTCTGCTGGGATGAAGGAGCGGGGGGACGGGCTGGCTGTCGGCGAACGGGCTGGCTTCGTGTCTGGCATCCCCCCTCCGTGCCCGGGGCTGTGAGGCACCGGGCGGCGTGCCCGCGGCTTGCTCTGCCTGACGGCTCTTCCTCCGTTCCCGGCAGATCTGCCAGCATGGATCTGTTCCTGACCACGCTCTGCCTCTGCTTGGGGCTGTCCTTCGGCGCTCCGAGGGTAGACCCCGATCTGGACGGCCACTGGCAGCTGTGGAAGTCGTGGCACAACAAGGACTACCATGAGGTGAGCGCCCCGCGGTACGTGCTGGGCCCGGCGGGCGCTGGCTGCGCTCGGCTGGGCCCTGCCAGCTGAGTCATCTCTGCTTTGTTCTAACGCGGGCGATGGTCTGCGCCCGGGAAGGAGAATTTCCCTCTTCCTAGGTCCCTTTCCTGTGTTTGGGCATCGACTCGGCTGTACTTGTGCTCTTCGGTTTGTTTTTTTTTTTTGTTGGGGTTTTTTTTTGTTTGTTTGTTTGTGGACGAGAGTGGCAAAATGGCCATCGCGTAAACAGGGTTCAGAGTTTTCCTTTCGAGTCGTCTGCATTTGCCGGCGTATACTAAGCCGTAACAAAGTACGCTACGGTGCAGGTGAACTTTGTGGGAGCTGTCTCCTTGAAGTGTGTTGTTTTCTGGCCCCTCAGAGAGAGGAAAGCTGGAGGAGAGTGGTGTGGGAGAAGAACCTGAAAATGATTGAGCTCCATAATCTGGATCACACGTTGGGAAAACACAGCTACAAGTTGGGAATGAATCAGTTTGGTGACATGGTATGTATAGGGGCATGAAACATTCTGTTCTAAACAGCGCTGTGTAATGGACGGTGACTGCATGTCTTGAATTTTCTTCAGACAACTGAGGAGTTCAGACAGCTGATGAATGGCTACACGCACAAGAAGTCAGAAAGGAAGTACAGAGGATCCCTGTTTCTTGAGCCCAGCTTCCTGGAGCTGCCACGATCAGTAGACTGGAGAGAGAAGGGATATGTAACTCCAGTTAAAGACCAGGTATTTACCAATGGTGGATTTTTAACCAGATACAGGTCCAGTTTCCTGAATGCTACCTCCGCTTCCATAGAGGAATACCACTGTGGACTCGTTAAATGAAGCCTAGTGCAGGCTTACTAAATTAAGTGCCGTTTTGATAAAATTGCTGTACCCCTTCAGGATTTTTTAGGAGTTCTGTACTAAATATCTAAGAACTGAAAAGGCTGTAATGTCCTCACTTGTACATGCTAGGAGTGTGAAACTGAAGTTGGTCTTCTGGTGTTTGTGTTTTTCATGTTTAGATCAGTGGTAAGGGAACTATAATTGCCTAATCTGTCTGGATTTGTAACTTGTGATTTCATTTCTTGCTTCAGGGGCAGTGTGGCTCTTGCTGGGCTTTCAGCACAACGGGGGCTCTTGAAGGGCAGCATTTCAGAAAAACGGGCAAACTTGTTTCACTGAGTGAACAGAATCTGGTGGACTGCTCTCGCCCTGAAGGGAATCAAGGCTGTAACGGTGGTCTCATGGACCAGGCTTTCCAGTATGTGCAGGATAATGGGGGAATTGATTCAGAGGAATCCTACCCATACACTGCAAAGGTGAGTGTAATAGCTGAACTTGTATTGCAGGTGTCATGTCTCTTGTGCGGGCAAACTGTGTTGGGAAGCTGATACCTAGAAAGGAAGATGTTGAAGTAGTAATCTACATCTGTTCTTCCTGTTGCGTCTTTCTTAAGAAACTACAATGACTGCTAGCCCCAGTAGGAATCGCATACTGCACTGGCCTTTGAGGTCAAAATCTTACCAGACCAGTTAGAAAAACTAGAGCAAGTATTTTTATACCTCCCCCTCATTGCTGCCCTCCTGTTGACGTCATGCCTTATCTTGGTTGACACACCGAACCAGGACCCAGCCCATGTCAACAGCCCTACTTAGTCGCAGGGGTGCAATTCAGTTTCCTGTGACTGAACTATTATGTGGTTGCTATACAAAGACCAGGTAATTCTTGCAGCTGGTGTGATTTGGTTTTTTAACCATAGTTGTTGGCAAGGCCTTAAGTTCTACTTCTAGACATAAATGCAGATAATGGGCAGACTTCTAAAATACCTCTAATGATCTACCAAAAGTTGAACAGGCACGAGGACAAAAGAGCAGTAGTAAATCATGGTATCACTTGAGAGCCTGTGGTTAGGGCTTGTAACTGCTTGGGAGTTCTGCCCACTATATGAGTATCTTTCCTTGCAGCTTGTTTTGTGTTGACTGTACGTGCAATAACAATGCCACTTGTAAGCAACATAGAAGCCTTTGATTTTGGGTTCTTGTTCACCTGCATCCCTGTAATCTCAATTTTTTCCTAATCTTGGCTCTTCCAGAGATCCCAGTTGGTTATAGGAAGTGCCTGACTTGCTGAATACAAAAAGTAAGGAACTAAGGTGTACTGTGTTCCTTTAGTTGTGGGGTGGCAACTTCCATACTAGTCTTGCCACAGAGGTAAGGGAGGGATGTGCTTACTTCAATCTGTTTCAATTTCACGTGGCCTGACTTACAAACTAGGCTTCTATCCTGAGGTAAATGCCTATGGCACCAACAGTTCAGGCTTCATTGTGGAAAAAAAAGTAATGTGAAGAAGCACAAAAGATGGGAATACTCTATGTAAGGTCATGTAATACAAATGACTAACTTCGCAGTCATTCTGTACAGTTTTTCAGACTATGACAGGCTAAAATTGTGGATTTGAAGTGCTTGCTCAATGAGCAGTTTCTGGATTGCTTTGTAATTAATGAATACATGGCTCTCTTCCATTGCCCATTAATGCATTCTGGGCTTCTTTCCTCACTGAAAAGAGACTTGTCCTGGCCACGAAAGAAAGCAGGGTTCTGGGATGTGATGGTCCTTTGCATCCCAGTAAAGCTTTCCTTTTAGGCCGTGCTGTCCTTTGCTTTTTCTGTACCTTTGAGACACTCAAAAACAGTTTCTGTGTCCTCCCTCTGCTCTTCTCCTTTCAAAGCACTGCTGAAGCAATTGGATCCTCTGCAGTCCCCCGTTTTCAAGGCAGCAGAGTCACAGAATGTCTGGTCATTCCTGTGCTCACCTGTGTGCTAAGTAGAGAACTACATAATAACTGGGGCTTGCTTTATTTAGGATGATGAAGACTGTCGCTACAAGGCAGAGTACAATGCTGCTAATGACACTGGCTTTGTTGACATCCCTCAAGGACATGAAAGAGCTCTCATGAAAGCAGTAGCAGCTGTGGGTCCAGTGTCTGTTGCTATTGATGCAGGCCACTCTTCATTCCAGTTCTATCAGTCAGGTGAGGATGTGTTAGCAACTTGCATGCAGAGAACTCTTTTTTTTTTTTTTAATACTCAGTAGTCATTACCATTCAGTTGAATAGGTGGAGAAAAAAACAACTATGATCTTGTGACATAGGACATAATTGGGAGTCTTTTTAATTCTAGTCTGGGTTCTCCACACTTCGTACTTATAGTGTGCATTTGTCCCTCTGTTTCTGCCATGATACACTTCACTTATGACTCCTTGCTCTGACTCTCAAGATGCTGTGCAACATTTAATTTGAAATACACAAAGCTTCTGGTGAGGGAAATGGGGTTTGTGCAAATGAGCTTGTTCTCAGGTAAACTTGTGCTTCTGCAGGTGTCTACTATGAACCAGACTGCAGCAGTGAAGACCTGGACCATGGTGTTCTGGTCGTAGGCTATGGCTTTGAGGGGGAAGATGTAGATGGGAAGAAATACTGGATTGTTAAGAACAGGTAAGATCTCTCCATCTGTGCCTTGTACCCTGTCCAGGAGTAGGAAAGGTAGTTTGTCACTTGTAGTGGGGTCAGGAGACAACAGTAATTAAAAGCTGTGTGTGGAAAATCTGGAGACTGTTCTCAGATTGTATTGTATGATATATGTAAACCCAGCCTATGCTGCTGGCAGCCTAATAAGGTAGGCCCAAAGCAGAGAACTAATTCTGCTTTCTCAGTTAATTTGAGGGCGCTTAGTGCTGGAACAGCCCATGAAGCTAGTAGATGTTGAAGTCGGGGAGCGGAGCAGGAGGAAACCAGGTTGTAGGGGTGTAATGGATTTTTTTGGAAGGGAAGAGCTGCTCACTTGTGTGAAATAGGATAACACTTGAACTTCAAAGGTGGAGTTATCTCCTAGGTTGGAGGGAAAACAAAGTAATGCCAAAGGGCACACATCACATGAGCTTGTCTCATGTTTTCAGCGTTACTGGGGCACCACCCTCAATGCTGCTTGCAGTCTTGGTCCTCCCTTAAAGCTGGCTAGGAGCTGTGTCTGAGCTTCAGGCACCTGAAATCCAGGAGTGCACATTGAGGTCTCCACCTAGCGAGAGGATGACTGCACCCTTTATTTCTGTGAGCTTGGGGTGCCTTTTCTGTAACATGCATTTAATGGCTGGAAAGCACTTCAGTTTGGCTGCAGCTGTCTTCATTTTTCTCCACAAATGTGCAAGGCAGCAGTGTTCAGTTTAAAAACTTATTGGGGGGTAAGTAAGCCTCTTCTGGATATGAAAACAAACCCTTTACTTCTGTTTTCAGCTGGGGTGAGAAGTGGGGTGACAAAGGATATATCTACATGGCCAAGGACAGGAAGAACCACTGTGGAATAGCAACAGCTGCTAGCTATCCACTTGTATAATTTGAAGACTGAACATTTCAGTGCAAGAGGGGATTTAAACTGAATGACCAAACCCATGTTCACACATGTGGTAGACTTGTATCCTTCAGAAGTCAACTTGATCTTTTTTTAAACTTTTGAAGTATGTTTTACATGTTGGTGATATGCCACTGGCTTTAAATTAATGTAAATGTTGGTATGTAAGCAGCTTGTAATATTGCTGGCTTTTGACTGCTTAATCCAATAGATTCTTCTTTGTATTTTTTCCTTTTTTAAAATTTCAATGTGCCCAAAGGTTTACTTTTTAAATAAACACTTTAAATTCCAGTGTGTACAGATGACTTGGCTTTTCGGTCTGTGTGTTTTTTTCCACTTGGGACTTATCAAATAGGCATCCTAAATATATTGCTAACTGAAGCCTATTTGCATGCCTCTTCTCATCAGTTACTAAAATCCAACCCTGTCTAGGAATGGCTAACAGCTGTTACAAAATGGAGTGTGGTTTTTGTGACACAGCTTATTTAAAATGAGAAGTGGAAAAATGTCTTTATCAACTGAAATATAAGTGACTGAAAATCTGACCCTCATTCTTTGAAACTACTTGCTCCCCAGAATGTGTCTCTCAATTAATTTTTCTTTAGTCCTGTGACCCAGAGGCGATTGCCATATCTGGCTGTATTTCATAACAAAGGTCTTCAATCTTTTCATGTCCTGCATGCAGCATCTGATCTCCACTCAGCTTTAACACCATCGGTGTTCTCTTATGGTACCTCTTAAGTACCACACTTCAGTGGTTAGAGCAGTTGCCTCCTTTTGGGCATTATAGGATATAGCAGGAACACCTAAAGCAGCTGGATTGTTCAAAGAAAAAGCTTGTTTCTTGATATATGTAGTACATGTAATACTGTCCTTCCTCTACACCAGCTTTGGCTGGGGAAAGAAGGGGTGGGGAGTAGGAGGAGGAATGCTGCTTCTGTGGAAAGTGAAGTTGGGATACTCAATGGCTGACTGTGGTGACTGACTATGCCCTGTATGTCCTCTTCTGAGAGGATTTTTCTCCTCTGCAGGTATCTGTGCTGCTGAAACATGGTTGCTAGCTGTTATATACTGTTGTTTAGGTGTGTTTTAGGTTGCAGTACCTTCTGCAGAAGAGGATGAATTGGTGATACAAAAAAAACAGCTGGGGGGAAGGCTTGCCTTGTTTTTTGGGTGCTCTTGCATTTGGGCTGGTGGGGAAGGAGGCTAGTTCTGCAGCTCAACTCACACCAGTTCAGAGTTTATGGACCCATAGGTTTTTATGCACAGTATCTTGAGTCTGATAGCCATGCACACAAGGGAGCACTTGGACTGCAAGTTATGGAAGCTAAATTTCCTTGTTATAAAGTAAGACTTAAGGTTGCATTTCATAAACACTTCTGAAAAGAAAAACAAGATGTAGTATCTAGAATAATCAAAACTTTACTGTTCAGTTGTGAGTCTGTGCACATGCTATTTATAGCTGAATTCCTTCAACCTGAATCTAATACAAACTTTTTTTTTTAAAAGGAAGAGCCTCCCTCATCCCAGTGGCTATTTAACAAGCCACAGAGCAGAAATACCGGTTAGAATTTAGCTATTAAGCTTAGTTGTTAAGCATGTTATGGAAAGCATCCATACTGCTTGGCAGCAGCTATGAAGGAAATGAATATGGAGCTCAGCTGGTGATCCTCTAAAAGATTATGTTCAGAAGGAAATGGCAATGGTCTGTACATTCAGAATGGGAGGCAAGATCAAAAATGCTGCTAGGGAAGTGACTGTGTAAGCTCCTTATGCAGTAGCTGCTTTTCATTCTTGCTGCCTGAGAAGGGAGGGTGGACAGAGACCTGTCTCTCTAAACACTTTTGAATTCAGGAAGCTGTTATTACTGTGAGCTTAGTGGCACTTAAGGTGTTACTGGTTTTCTCTATTGATTAAAACATCAAGATACCCCTCAAGGGTGAGGCCAATACCAGTAAAAAGCCTGCTAGGACTTGAACTGCTGCAAAAAAACGGGCAGCAGGGAAAGGTGTTTGGTTACAAAGGCCAAGGTTAATAAAAGTTGCTGGGAAAACAAGATATTTTTTCTGAACGGATGGGAAATTAAAAGAAAATAACTGTCCAAAGCATATGCACATGAATGGGAGTGTAGCTCACAAAGGAGACATCAGCCTTTGACTTTTTTTGGAAATAAAATGTGATAATACAGCTATGTGTATACACTAAAACTTGCTGACTGTTCTGGCTGAACATCCTCTCTTCTGAGTGGAATAATCAAGGAGGGGACAGGGTAAGTCAGGTCATGCAGATAACTAATATTTACAGAGTCTTCTTAAGTAACAGCTTCACCCAGAATTGCCTTACATGACTCTGTAAACATTAAAATTTTGTCTAAGTTGCAGTTAGGCACACTGGTGGAAATTTAAAACCTGTTGCATTTCAAGAATTACATTAAATCTGGCTTTGTGANGGGTTAAACCACGACACACTGCAGTGGCTTTATCTTCTGTAGAACTGTTTTTTTCTTTCATTTATTTTTGAAGTACTGTTACAAAGTAGCAAATGATTCCAAAATGGTGTATGTCCTTTTGGAGAAAGTGTCATCTCTCTTCAGAGGTGTTCCTTTCTGAAGATAACAGCAAATGCAGTTATGTATACACACACAGAAAGCTCCTGAGTTGTTCCCAGAAGAGCTGTGGGTAATTAAAGCTCTCCGTGACTCTGTTCCAATTTTTTTTTTTCCCAGGCTTTCTTTGGTTTAATATTCCTGCTGATAGCTGAAGTTGCATTTATTACAAGATGTATTATTTTTAAAGATACTAGTGCACGGGTATTATTGGTAAAATGTCATATCCAGGCTGCCCTGTTTAGGCCCTGTCTAAATTACAGCTACTCGTTGTTAATGCAGTCTTGTACGCACGTGTATCTAAATACGTGATTTGGGCACGATGTTACGTGCATGGTAGATGGCAGTTCTGTACATTGATAAAGCTCTGCAGTCATTGCTTGCTTTCATCTTCACTGCAAAAATGAACGGTCTTATTTAAATTTGGGAAGAAAAAAGGGGTTTTTATTCCGTTTCCATGTGCTTGTGCTTCTTAGATAGACTGTGCTTGTCCTAAAGGTCTCGTAGGAATAACAGTTTCTCCAATCTGCCTGGTGAATGACTGTATTTATCAGTAGTTGGTCATGAGTTTCTAAAGACAAGTACTCTTAAGGCAAGGAAAACCATGAAAAGAAGTTACTCTGCTTACACATGAATTGCTGCTTCTTTAAATTCCAGTGAGAAATGAATTTAACTGTAATGTAGGAAACTTTCTTTTCCCTTTAAAAATGGTCATTTTCTCATCCTGTCTGACTGCTAAATTGAATGGAATTTTGTTTTTTTTATGTGCGTTGTTCTTCATCTTTGCTAATGTTAAATCAATTTGTGAACATTAACAGTGGAACAAATAAGCTTTCCATGCAGGAAAGCAATTTCGATTCAAAATATTTTGAAGGACTACAGTAACAAAGTATTTGTCCTCTCCCTCTGTTGAAACCTTATAGTGAAGCAAATGTGATGAGTTGTATCAGTGAAGTTTTAGTATAGTGAATGATTAATTTGTGGTCTGCATAAGGGCACTTGGCAAACACATCATTGTGAGACAACTGGAGGTACAGGAAAATGGGAATATCTACTTCAAAAAAAACCAAGATGACAGAAACTCTAGCTTCTGAACATCAGTTACGCAAGGTATTTGCTCTTCAATTAATCTTCTTGATGAAACGGAGAATCCTGCCATGTATCTCTTAAGCTTAATGCTAATTAGTAATTTTTTACATACTAGAGATTAACTGCAATTTTTGGCTATTGACCAAGGGATTAGGCATACCGTGATGGCTGGTGTAATGTAAGCTGATGCTTCTGCTTTCTATCTCTCTTTGCATTTTATTAAGGTATATGACAGATTGAGAGCCCGTTTTTAATTGCAGTCTGTCCCAATACCCTTCACTCTCTTTGTTGGGTAGTTCATAGCAGGAAATACTAAGACTTAACTAATACACTGTTTTGAAGAAAGAATCGTTTAAGGTGGAATCACTAATGGGTATGTTTTCTCTTATTCTGTAACCAGGGCTTTATCAAATCATTAGTTTGATATTAGATTGATTTTATTTTGATTATTTCTGTAGCAGGGTTTTTTTTTCCATCATGTTAGTGTCTGTTGAGGAGCTACTGCCAACCTTTGCGAGTAAAGGGGCAAAGAAACTGTGAAGACAGGCATTTATAAAATACGTACTGGGTTCTTTTTAAAATGCTGCTTCTTTGTTTTGTTCACTTACAGTTCTCACCACCTCTAGGAGATCCAAAACCTGCTTCTGAGTGAAACCTAATAGCCTTTCACAACAAAGTGATGCTGGGAAACACATGTTTTAGAAATACCAACATGTGTTGTCAGGTGTGGTGGCTGCAGCTCTGATACCTGCTACCTTACCTTCTGCAGTCCTTCTGGTTTGGGAAGAAGTGGTCAAAGATGGAGCGAAGTCGGAGAGTGAGCTACTCCCCTCCCCAGCCACCTTCAGAAGATTGTTCCAGGTAAGGCTGGCTTTGTGAGGGCCTCCAGGGAAAGACTGTGGTTGGGCTGAGATCTGAGCAAGGAGGAGATGATTTTCCAGCCTGGTGAGGGTTGTCCATATGCTTAGTGAACATCTGATCCACTTTGGACATTCATCTGGAATTAACTTCGTGTTTCAAGGTTCTTTGTCTATGTTTAATGTGTGTTCCTCTAGGGCAAGAGTGGTTTAGGTATGCTCTCCTGGGGTGCCGCTGAGGGCCTTCTGAAGCCATTAGAGCTATTTATGCATCTACCAAGGGAAATCGCAATCTCAGGAACCGCAGTGGAAATACTCTTAAGTTCTGGTTCTAATGATTAAGTTGATGTTTTTCAAATTACTAGTGAACACTTCCTGCACAGCATGCATGCAGTGACGTAAAGCTGTTTAAAATATATGCTGGGCTGTTAGACACTCAAACTGGCTGAGGGTGTCTGGGAAGTTGATGCTGAAACAGGTTGTTGAGAACTCCTTGAGGCTGTAGCACATGTCTTGGAACACACGTGCTTTTGCTTAAAAGCCTAAAGACAAATGAAATCAAGGTGGCTTCAGAGCTGCCAAGTCACAGGTGGGTTTTCCCATTTACAGAGGAAGTATATCTCTAAATGTACCTCTGTAATATATCAGTTATGAGGCTGGTAACAAGTCAGAAAAAACCTAGATAGGGGTGCCCACAGAGGTCTCTGAACAGTTCATTGCTGCATATGCAGGTGCCCAGTTTTGCTAGATACGCATATGGCCAAGCGCATACCACAGTCTTTTACCATAATAGCACAGCAATGCAAGAACTGTGAATGCAAGTTCTTCTCAATAGCCCTCTTAACATTCCTTCTGCTCAGCCATGTTTATTAGTATTGGAGTTTGCTTTTCTCATTCAAGCATGAAGCCCTGGCTGACAGCGGGGGTTTTTTGGAGTAGGAAATATATACTGCAAACATCAGCTGTGATGTGAAATTGCATTGGCTTTTGGAGATTTATGATAATATTCTCCTGTAGTTGAAAGAAACTTGTGTGTTTATATAGAAATCACAATGCCTTGTGCAAAGGTTAAGAATAAATACTGCTGCCATTTTGCTATTAGTTGCCCGCTAGTCAAAAGAAGAATTGGAGGGGACCTGTGTTTTTTGATTCAGTGCTGTTTCGAGGTTTGGTCACATTTCTCTCACAATATAGAGCATTTCAGAAGCGAAGCTGTGGTCACAGGAAGCCCATCAGGAATTATTATGAAGTGGTATTTCAGTTGCAGTATTTGCAGATATTTCAGCAAACTTTATAGTCCCATTTTGTTAGGCGCTCTGTAAACCAAAAAGCAAGAGAACCTCCCTCCCCAGCAAGTTTTTAATCTAAACTGACACACAGCTGAGGAGTGGGAGAGGGAAAAGCCCGAAAGCAGTGAGGCTGCCTGCCAGGGGCTGTGCAGCTGATTATCAGTGCGTGTACAAGAAGGCTAGCTGCCTTCTTTGGCTTTGTTTTCTCCCAGTTCAGCTTCAACAGAGCTAAAAGGTAAACGTCCCTGTTCTTTTTATTTTGCTGAGTTTAAATTTCAGATCTACATTTGCCCGTGTGGCCCTCTCCCTTCCATTTATCCTCCCTGCTTTCTTTGCGTTTGAGCAGTCTCCTTTTTCTCTTCCTGTGCTGGAATAATAAATCACGCTGGGTGGTTAGGAGAGGGAGAAAATTGTCCATGCAGGGGCAAAACAGGAAACCAGGCAATCAAAAGGGCAAAACGCAGATAGTGCGTCATCCGGTAAGTAAGCACAAGGCACGCCGGTCTCTCAGAGTTAACGCTTTTGGCAGCACGTGATCCCGAGGCCGGTGCTGCAGCGGCTGGGCGTGGGGAGAAGTTGACTTCTTTCTTTCCTGGGCATGTGCTGACAGTGCATTGATCCTGATGCTGAATCGACAAGACATGGCAAATGATCATGCCCTGGGCTGGGATTAGGCTAGCCAGGCAGATTCAGCCCGAGCACAGCTGACTGGGTAATCAAGCGGGTGTATTACCTCCTCCATGGAAGTGTCTCTTCAAAAGTGATAAAATATTCACCGGGTGGTCTGCTCAGCAGCTGACAAGAACGCTTAGGCCCAGCTCCATTTGTCGACATGTGAGTACGTAGCTGTCCTGGCCAACAGCCTCTGCCAGCTGGCTCACCAGACTCCCTTCATCAGTTGCAGTGGCCAGAACTGCAAAAGCTGCTACCAGAAACATGCTTGGCTCCTGATGAACAGGATCCTGCAAAACCATGATGCAAATCATTGCATCGGGTGAGAGCAACCTCCCCAGGGCAGATCTCAGTGGGAAAATCTTTGTAACCTATCTCCATGAAGTATTATAATCAGTTCAGTGGAGTCAGATCACATGCTTGGTTTGAGGTTTTTATTTTTCTCCACATCTGTATTTGCAGAAAGCTAGGAACAAAACCTGAAGGTGTTATCAGTGGCAATGCGTGAGTTTTGTGGGTATTGTCCATGATGAAATGAAGCCTGAGTGGTAGGGACTTATCTCCTCAAAACTTCTGGGGTTCTGTACCTCTGGGTAACTGTTTGTGTGCAGATCCTCTATCTCTGTGTTCATTTTGTTCCCTGCTTTACCTGCATTTAGGCCTTGAATATCTCTAGAAAATAGATACTTTTATCTTCATGGTCTTGGTCTTGCAGGAGTTAATGATTTTATTTTCCTCATGTTAATCCCTTTCTTCTGTTCCATAGGTACCAACTGCCCTTTTCACACAATGAGCCTGACTGGTTAGTATAATCTGTGTAAATTAAGAGCTCTTTCTTTTTCTCTCTCTGTGATTAGCCTGAAGTATACAGCTTCCATTTTATAAATGAAGAAAAGTCTTGCCTGAGTTTTCCAGAAATATCAGTTGCCTTTATTAAAAAACCAACAAAACTCCCTGCCCATACATTTCATGGAAAACAGAATAAAGTACCGCCTTTTGATACAATGCTCAAAGACACATTTGATCACGTATTTCCAACAGCAACTCCATTTCAGCTGCCTTGCTTTCTCAGGGAAGGGTGGGCTCCCGTTGCGGAGGTCCCGGGATCAGCTCCCTGCAGCGCTGGGCTGGCTGGGCAGCAGCACAGGCGGGCTGGGTGCCGTGAGGCTGGTGGGAAGCCTGCCAGCTCCAACCTGTTCCCTGATCCCCCATCTTGTGATTGCAGTCACAAGACCAACTCTCCGCAGCCGGCTGTTCTAACTTAATTTCCAGTCCAACTGACTAGCGAACAACTGCTCATTTATTAGCGACAGGTGGGGTTTCGGTGTGTTCTTGTGTAATTGGGTACCACCAGGTTTCGGTAGTTTGCTTTTATTTTACTTCTGAAATAGATGCAAAGGTGCCCTGAAATGGGAAATAAGAATTGGGTTTCGCAACAAGTCGGAAACCGGTGTTACAACAGTCATGTTTGTTCTATACCTGGTACAGTACAACTAGTATACTTTCCTTTCCACATCCTCCTCCAAAAGTAATAGGAAATCAAGCTGGTGTTGGTTTATATATAATTTTATGTCAAGAAACCGTTAAATACTGATATAAAGGCACACGTATGAACTAGTATTTAAACGCATGTCTGTCCCTTCATGTACTTGATGTTTCCATGTATTTGCAACTTTGTATCATGCTGATGAGTATCTGAGGAGTAATATCAGGCATCACCTTCTTCTGTAAGTAGGGGCAGAATTGGAGCACCTGTGTCATGAGCGTTGGTCAACACCAGCTTTGCTACTCCTCCCAGTGGTGTTGATGGCAGCTTGTGGTGCATCCCCTTTCTCACTGCTCTAACCACTAAGTACGGTCTCTGGATTCGTTAAAAAAAAAAAAAAAAGAAAAAAAAAAAAAAAAGCAACTCCCAGAAAAACCTGCTACGTCTTGTTTTCTCAGCTGTCTGAGTGCCCTCAGACACCCTAGCAGCTGACCATGAAGGGAAGTTGTGGCCCAGTATCGCAAAGGCTTCATACGTGGTGACTCCCCACCACAGACACCCTGTGGTTTGTGTCAGAGAACTCTGGAGAAATGGTTTGACCTGGTGTCACACTGGGAAAGGAAACTTTAAGCTCCCTCCTGAGGGTTTAAGGAGGACTCTGTAGAGCAGCCCAGTTGCAGGGTTGTGCTAGATGTAGCAGAGAATATATAAGTACTTAGGAAAAGGGTGTAGGTGCAGTAGGTCAAAGTGAGACTCCGGCGAAGAAAATCCACAGTTCACACCAAAGAAAGTTGCTGCTTGCTTAATCTACATTTGGGGTTTGCATGGGTTGTTTATACAGGGAAGATACTGATCTCTTTGTAGATACCAGCCACCCGGCAGCCCACAAGCTGCGAGCGTTGCCATTTCAGCATCAACAGCCACCCAAACTGCAGTTGTTTGTCAGGTTGGTGACCTGCCGCTAGCTCCTCCACTAACAGGTGCTTCTGGTGCAAACTCAGGGAAAGAAAAAAAATCATGGGAAGGCTAGCAGCTGGGATTGTATGCAGATTTTACTGTGAAATCTTACTTAAATGAAGGCAACTCAGGTGCTGTTGTGATGCCACCAGGGGACTGAATGACTGACACATTGCAGTGTGCAGATACATAGTTTAACTGCCAGCACAGGAACACAGATCTTAGTCACTAGAGTGTGCATAGCCACCGCAATACAAACTTTCTTTCAGCATGTCCCTAAAAAGTGGTTGCTTTTAGAGGACCTGTGGTTACACTGGAGAGTACCAACTCCCTGTTCTTGCTCTGTCCTTAATCATCTCTCCTGGCCCCTTGGAAACAGGACCAGGTTACAAGTGATCTTCCTTCTGATGCAGTACTGGTATTGTTAGCGTACTACACTACCCTCGAATTATGCTTGGGTTTGGGTTTCTGATTTTAAAAACGCAATACTGTTTCTCAATAAATTTGTGACAGCAGCAAATATTTGTGTGTTCTTATACAGAGGTTGCGGGGCGGCGAGAGTGTGACTTTATATATAAACTATATGTATAAACATGTATCTACATGCACATAAACACTATGCGTATTTTGTTCGCAGGAAAAGCGATTTACCAGCTTTCATAGTCAGAGTGCACAATTGCATTCTCCAGTATAAAGTTAGCTATTACCTAAACCCTCACATTTTTTTCTGCTTCCTCTTCATTCTCCAGGATTTAAGCATTGCTTGTGTTTTGCTGTTGATAGCAGAGATTCAGGAAGCACGTGATGAGGAACAGAATAAACAATTACACACTGTACTTGCTGATCCTGGGCAGTTGTCACTGTTACAGCTTTAAAGAATACCAGATAAAGACCTGCAGAAGGAGTGCTTTGATACCTGAAGCAGTACTGAAATCACATCCTCACCCCTGGAATAACAATACCTAAGTGTAAATACCTGTCCTGCATAATTTTCTGTCAGCTTTTATTCAGCCTGCCTCTTCTTCATGAATAATAGAACATAGTTGTAAGTTTAAAAATAACCATTGGAGTTTCTTGGCAGGAGTATTTTTAACTCCTATGTGTTCACAGGGTGTTCTTAATAAAGTCTTGTACCAGCATGGCTGGAGGCGTGGAGCAAGGGTAGGAAGGAGCAGATGGGGCAGGAGCTGCTTACGGCAAGATGGTCATCAAAAGAAACGTCCATATAATGAGACAGGAGGGTTATCAAGGCATCAGGATGGCTAATAAGTGACCTAAGCCCCAGTTTTAACGCCCTTAACATCATCACACATTTCTTTTAATTAGTAATTTTTGCTCTCATTGGTCAATGAATGCCTGCTAGTTTCAGAGCTGATTCCTGATAGCCCTTAGGCGGTGTCAAGTCTGAGAGGTGGCATTAGGGCACCAACAGGATGGGTGTGCTGGAGGTGGTGTAGGTGGTACTGAACGGCAGTATAGCGTGTATGGAAGGGCAAGCTTCAATCTGAAATGAGAACCTTTCAAAATAAAAGAAAATGGAGGTGTAACAGTGGCTTTGTGGCAATAGCTCATCTTCTGTTGCAGAGAACAATGGATAAACAGGGAATGTGTGTGATTTGAGTGTCACATCCGTAGCAATGGTTTATTGTCATTTATGCCGTTGAAGGTTACTTGTCTGTAAATAACACAAGGCATTTTCCTGTTCTTGTGAGAACTGAAATACCCTGGCAACATTGCAGCCTTTTCATCTTTATTAATGACCCTAGACATATATAATTTAGAGCTTAAACACACTGTTTCAGACAGCATGAGGCTTTTGGTCTTCTCTGGGCTGACAAGGTAAAAAGCACCTGCAACAAAGCCTCTGGCAGAAGATTCAGATAATGGCACTGCGAATGTTGATGTGAAAATCTTGTCTCAAGGAATGCCAGCCATGTAATGTCAGATGTAAAGCTTCAGATCAAATGGGGGTAATGACACAGTCCACTTCTTTTTGTTAATATATAAAGTAAGTTGCTTTTTGTTTAATAATCAGGCCTCTGTCTCTATATTTGCACTGCATAAATCAGAGTTAAGGATTTTTACATTTGTCTGCATGGAGAAATGAAAATTTTGTTTTTCCCATCACTATTTTTCTTATTCTCATAGAGTGGGATTTTTCACTGATAGATGGGTGCTAATTGCTAGAAGCCACCATCTTGAAAGGTACAGCTTTTCCTGTAGACTGAAGACAGATGAGGAAGGTCTGATGTGGAAAAGCCTTTAGCTGCTCTTCTGGTGTTTCTGTACACAAGCAAGGTATTCCTGCACATCATCTGGAGAACCAAGGATAAGAGGGACTCTCTGGTGAATACTCTCAGGTTTCACATCCAACACCGCCTCAGTCCCTGTAGTTGCCATCCCACCTGCCTGCTCAACGATGAAAGCCATAGGGTTGCACTCGTAGAGAAGTCGGAGCTAGAAAGAAAGAGGGAACACGTGATTGCCGTTGGGAGAAGTTTCACCAAAGGACTTACCAGAACCTGACCTTCCTTTTGTGATTTTGGAAAACTTTGTGCCAGACATCAATTGACCTAAGTAGCAGTGTCGCTCTATCAGCCCATCCATATTCCCTTTCCTCTTCTCGCCTCCCTTCACAGCTTCTGTTTTGAGGAAGAGTGTACTGACCCCACATCCAAGCATCACCACCATCGTTTCCAAGTTCACATACTGACGTGCAGCATCAGTGAAGCTGTATTTTGTAAAAAATGTCAACAGTAGCTATCAGGTCACAGACATCAGCAAAAAAGTTAAGCCAGCTAAGTTAACAGTACCAGGGAAGAAAAGCCAAAATCTCTTCTCATGTACAGGCTTTATATGTTACCTCAAAGCTTGGGGTAATCGTGTTGTGTTTGGTCAGGATATTTTGGAGATTGAAATTTGATGCTCCCAGTTTCAAATTTCAGTATTTGATTGCAGCCTTCAGAAATGTGAATAGATATTAGTGGCCTGAACTCATCTAGATAGTGACTCTGTTTTCAGAAGTAACCGAAGTAATAATTAGAAGCATATTTTTGCTTTTGGTATGGAGGCATTTTTGGTTGGGACTCTGGTATCTGTTCACATCTTTAAAATGTTATCTCTGGGGTGCCTGTGTTTCGGTGAAATGCAAACTTATTTGTGACATATGACAAAAGTTGCTGTGTTTAAAAGGACATAGATGACAGCTGGTTACTTTTTAACAGACGTTATTTCTGCAGGTTAGTTGAATCTTTGATGGTCTATGAAGTGCTTAGGTACAACAATGTTAGTACATACTATGTTTAAAGGGCTTTTCATATGTGCAAAAGAGTGGTTTCTGGGGGAAAGGAAGCGTGACAGAATGCAACCATATATAGAGACAAAGAAATGGCTTGGACACAGGACTTTACTATCCATCATTCCTTTAACACACTGTTTACAATAAAGCTATGATATATCACAAACTTAAATAGCGCATATTACCTTCATTATTATCTTTAAAGCCCACCAAAGTGCTACTTCTGGTACAAGGACTCCAACTCACAGGCAACATAGGACCAATAGATATGTTCTCTTTAGTGCATGGCCAACTTTTGGAAGATCATGAGCCAGAAAACAACAGTGGTACCACTGTGGAACCACATGTTGAATTTCTTGGTGCTTAACTGTGGCTACGTGTTGTAAGGAAAGCCGTTTTCCTTCAGGTAGTAGTGCAATTGCACATAGGGGTCTTCAGATGGGATCTGTCCTCAGACACGTTTAACATTTTTGACGTAGTAGAGAACTATAAGCATTGACTTAATAAAAAATATTATTTAACAGACCTGGTTTGAAAAGAGGGTCTATATTTTGGCTGGTTCTGCACTGCTTATTGAGCCTTTTGTTCTCATTCTTTAGCTTAAAGAAGGAGCTCTACACACTAGGGCCTACACGCATGTTATTTACATTTGCTCTAAAGCCTTTGGATCAATTCTAGTGACAGTTGCTTCCTCTCGTCTCTCTATCCAAGTGCATAGACTGTCTTTCAGGGGGGTGATGATTAGGGAACTTGCCACAAAGGCAAGTTGTTTATATAAGAAGAACTGTATATACCTGCATGAGAGGGAAAGAAGAAAACTTTTATTTCTAATGATAGTACGGTTTTGCTTCTTTCATTTCTCTCTCTACTATGGCAGTACAAGCCAGATCAATCCAATAGTCAGTGTAGACTAACTCATGCAGAAATCTTGTTTTCTATAAAATTGTATGAGTACTTTGTACATTTATTATTTTGGTCCATTTCTGATCTTTTGTCTTCAGCAATGGTTTAACACAGATTTCAAAACAAAAAGTTTCATTTGAAGAGGCTAGTCAGCAAACCCACTTTTCCCCCACGCAGCAAATTCCTTTTTTGTCTCTTGCTCTGATACACAAATAGATCCATGCTGCTTAATAGGGTTTGGTTTTGGTTTGTGGGATGCTGTGTCAAATACGTCAATCAAATTTGTCTAGACAAACATTCAGTCATTTTCTGTGGTGTGTTCTAAAAAGAGTTCTCCTGTTCTCCTCATTTACCAGACCACATGGACCTGCTGTTATTAGGATAAATACATGCTCACTGGGATGGAACCAGTAGTACTCTGTCCCTAAAGAACCGTAGACATCAGGGTGTTCTGATACTGGTGTGGGAGGTGGGCAAAGTAGTTTTATGAGGGTAAATTCCTGCACATAACAGCCAAGGATACAGAAACATTTGAATAGAAGCTTTGAAGTATGGTATTGACCAGGAAAGAAGAAGGTCTTGGAGTCAGAACACCATAACCAATCTATGATGCATTGAGCCAGTCATTTCCTAAGCATGACCTGCAGGTTACTGGTGGTGCAGAGATGAGCTGTATAACCACATCTCTTTTAAAACATATTTGTTTAGAAGTTTGATAACGAGGGTATCTGGTGCTGTAGGACAAAAGTTGAAATTGACTGCATTGTATTACACTGCGTTAAGTCACGATGTGTTTTGTACAGGTGTCCAAATGCAAAATCATCTTTTCCCAGAATACTGATCTCGGCACACATGAAACTCACCTTCCACTGACAGAGTCTTTCAGATCAGTTAGTAGAAGCCTGTGTTTGCAGGCTGGTGACCATAAAAGCAGTACCCTTTGGAAAGAGTAGGTAGGCAAACTGGGTTGTCTAACATTGGACAAAACCCTGTCTAGACTTCAGTGAATCCCACCTGGACTCTAGCTGCCAGTATAAAGTGCAGAGGTCTTCCTTGGGCTTGTGTTGTTGGACACCAGCTGTGCATAGGTATCTCAATGGGTTTCTACAGTACTGAAATGTTTCTCTTTAGAAAAATTAATAAGATCCTTGGTTGAAGTGAAACCCATTGTCCTGATTTCAGCTGGGATAGAGTTAATTTTCTTCCTAGTAGCTGGCATAGTGCTGTGTTTTGGATTTAGTGTGAGAATAATGCTGATAACACTGATGTTCTAGTTGTTGCTAAGTAGTGCTTACACTAGTCAAGGACTTTTTCTTTCAGCTTCTCATGCTCTGCCAGGGGGACAAGAAGCTGGGAGGGGGCACAGCCAAGATAGTTGATCCAAACTGGCCAAAGGGCTATTCCATACCATATGACATCACACTTAGTATATAAACTGGGGGGAGTTGGCCGGGAGGCAGCAATTGCTGCTCGGGGACTGGCTGGGTGTCCGTTGGCAGGTGGTGAGTGGTTGTATCACTTGTTTTTTTCCCCTGCCTGAGTTTTGTTTTCTTTCTCTCAGGTTTGGGGTTTTTTTTCCATTGCAATTTTTATTATTATTACTGTT